>JAODUG010024814.1:4503-28804 GCA_027564795.1 Aphredoderus sayanus
CACCGAGAACAAGTCAACATTCTACCTTATTCCTAACTCGGAATATGTAAACATTCCAAACTTGGAATATCTATCTCAACATTCCATGATGCAAATAATCCAATATGCAAATTGGGAATAAGGATAATTTATCCATCCATCCTCAACCACTATATCCGGAGTTGGGTTGCGGGGGGTAGCAGCTCCAGCAGGGGATCACAAAGCCACGTTAGCAAGCGCTGACTGGGGGATCCCGAGGCGTTCCCAGGCCAGTGTGGACATATAATCTTTCCACCTAGTCCTGGGTCTTCCCCAAGGCCTCCTCCCAGTTGGATGTGCCTGGAACACCTCCCTAGAGAGGTGCCCAGGGGGCATCCTAATCAGATGCCCAAACCACCTCAACTGGCTCCTTTTGACGTGAAGAAGCAGTGGCTGTACAAGTTCCAATCTGATAGCAGAGCTTCTCACCCTATCTCTAAAGGAGACGCCAGCCACCCTCAGCTCTCTTTTCGTCAGAACGGTGCGGTAAAGCGATTGCAATACCGCTCCCGCTGCCCCGATTCTCCGGCCAATCTCCCGCTCCAATGTACCCTCACTCATGAACAAGACCCCGATGTACTTGAACTCCTTCGCTTAAGGACTCATTCCCTACCCAGAGTAGACGCTCCATCGGTTTCCTGCTGAGAAGCATGGCCTATGATTTAGAGGTGCTAATCTTCATCCCAGCCGCTCCACACTCAGATGCAAACCGATCCAGTGCTTATCCGAGTGCTGAAGGTCACGGACCGATGATGCCATTAGGAACACATCATCTGCAAAAAGCAGAGAAGAGATACACAGGCCACCGAACTGCAACCCCTCCCCACCATGACTACACCTCGATATCCTGCCATGTTGCTTCTTCGGGCAGTGCCCGACCGGGCTCCTTGGCAAACCACCAGGCGCTCGCCAACGAGCCCTCCCTCTGGCCCTGGCTCCAGACGGGGGCCCTGGGCTTCCTCCGGGCAGGGTAACTCTTTCCTCTATAGTTATATTCCATGAGTGGTCTTCTGAACCATTCTTTGTCTGGCCCCTCCACTGAGATCACTTTGCCTTGGAAAAACCTACCAGGAGCACAAGACTACACAGCTCTCAGGTTCATGGGGGCATACAAACCTCTCGTCCACAAAGGTGATGGTACCCAGAGAGGCAATAACTTCTATAAGTTATTATGTTGACATATTATGTTAACATTCAAGATGGGAATATGTCAAAATTCCAAACTGGGAATATGTAATGTTTCAAACTGGGAATAAATACATCAATGGAAAGTTGTGATTCATAGTACAATTTGTGTGAGCATGCAAATGTACTAACTTTCTCACAAATATATGTTTAATATTAGACCTGATTGCATTCTAACCTGCATTTCCTCAACTTGCAGATTGCTGTTCAACCACTACAATAAACAACCAATCGGATACTGTTCTGTCACCACAAAACAACCAATCCATAACAGGTACTGCAGGAAACATATAGTGTCTTATTGGACTCATTTTGATGAAACTGTATTACACATTCTCTTGGTTCTTCACATCTAGACAGCTTGGTCCCCACGACAGGAACGTATCTTAAGAAGGCCAAGTCAAGACCAGTGGATAAGGATGGACGCAATAGGAACCGCTTGAGTCATACATCAGCACCCATGTCCTCCTCCAAGTCCAAGAGGCCTCTTCCCTCAGACCAGGAGGAAGTAGGTGCTAATAATCGTCTTCCTGGTGGACAGCAACCTCTGCCACGCAGGCAGCGGAGTGTACAAGCACAGGGTAAACCAACATTGTAATTCTGCACCCATACCAACAAGCCAACACAATAAAATGGTTGGTCTAGATAGCACTACTTCTCAAACGTTTTTGTCTTCTGTATCCCCTTTCAATCATTAAGAACCATACCAGAAATAACCAGAAAAAACAGAAATATATGATGTCTTATGTAGGAGGAGTGTTGAAAATTAAGCCTAAATACAGTACAAGTAGAAAGATCATATTTTATTTTATTCTTACTCTTTACAAAATTGTCATACCATCTGTAGTACCTCCAAGTGCCCCCAGGGGTACGAGTACACCCTTGGATAAACACTAGACTAGATTTCAATAAATATTGTGCACATTTACAGATGGTTGTGACTACTGGTTTTCATACCTGACCCTTTTTGTTGTGTCAGGTGAAAGCTCAACTCCTTCTTTGATTGGGCTACACATTCCGGAGACAGACCAACAGATCACAGCACAGACTTGTCCAACACCAGAGAGTTGCAGGTGCATATTGCTTGTGATGCTGTACTTCAATGCCAATGAAGCTGTACTCTGCACTGCAAATACAGTGTGGAGTCGGGTGTTTGTATGCTGATGTTTCTCTGATGTTATCTCTAGTTACACAGTATCTCTTAAAGGAAACAGGAACTCCTCCATCTCACAAATCACACTGCACATGACGTGAGTAAACAAATGTACTTTGCTGCTTAATTCAACATACAGTATCTACACGCAAATGTAGACTGGTCTGCTGTGTCACAGACAATAACAACATTGTTGTACAGGGATGCGGAAGGTGCTATAAATTGACTAAAGTTACTATATCGTATACTTATATACTGTAAGATGTGTTATTATTAGAGATAGGCATGTACAATACATAGTGAAGGGTGGGAAAGGGAATAGGACATGCTAAGTATTTTACTTCTTCCTGCTCCTTTTCGGACATCTGATATATATGTATATATCGATCGACCGACAACTGGAATGGGACTGTTTTAATCTTGATTGGGCAAGACGTATGATCTGTCTGTCTGTGTGTGTGTGTGTGTGTGTGTGTGTGTGTGTGTATATATATATATATAAATATACAGTATACACTCTAATGTATATATTGTGTGTGGTCATACGGTATGTGTTTGTATGAGTAGTTATATATATGAATATATGTATGTGTCTGTGTGTGTGTGTGTGTGTGTATATGAATATACATGTGTAATTTTTGTGTATGTAGTGTAGGCATGTATATGTATATTTTGTTTTGAAAAATGTTAATACATCTAATCTAATTGTTTCCTAACTGTAGGTCCAGTAACATTGTGTGGGTACGTCAATGTGGAGCCACCAAGGGACCCTTATGTCCAGACCACTCAGAGACAGAGCTCTATGGTGGACAGAGTACATCCACCATGGTACATACTGTAACCCCCTCAATCCCAATACTTGTATTCGTTGTTTTAATTTACAAGTATACTTTTCTCAAACCCTAAACCGGTTCAAATGCATTCCCAGGGGACTCATCACTTGTGGTCAGTGCCAGTCCTGTCTTTCCAGGATGTCACCTATCATTTCCGTGTGTCTCTGTCTGTGAGTAAAACTGCTCTCTGAATTAGCAGTGGCTAAGTGTTAGCCACCGAGGCACCCAGACAGGTTTAATGCAAATCATTTTGAAAAACAACATACTAAATGTTTAATGTCATTCAACATATTTTCTTCTCTTAGAGCGAAGTCAGTTGCACCATGGAAGAGGAAAACAAGAACACCAATTTATATGCAGACTACCATTTTATCTTTCAAAGCAGCTGCGCATAAGGAGCAGGTTGATCTCAACCAGTGCCTTTCAAACAACACTATACTCCTCGTAGTCAAGTTTATGCACTGCTGTGAAGCAATATTGTTTCACACACGCTTGGACTTGATATCAAAGAGACACTCCTATCTTACAAACAATTGAGCACTGCATTTGCTTTAGTGTGTACAGTCTGTATTTGCTTTAGTGTGTACACTGTATGAATTAGGATGTCATATTTTTCAATGGAAATTACCTATAAAAACTGTTTTCCTATTATATGTTATGTGTTACATATGGCTTTGTATGATGCCATTTGAAAGCCATTGCAAATGACAGCCATATTGTCTTATTATTAACTGCTACCTGTCAAGAAAAACATATGTGGCTTTATAATGCAGTTTAGAACTTATTTCACAATGTCTTCCTCTCCTAGCACAAGCCATAATCACTTCTTAGTGGAATTAAGTATATTTTCACAAAGAGAACTACAGCCTAAGATGATACATTCGATGATAATGTAAATTCTTATATGAATCTTTTATATTATTAATCTGTACAGTATGTACACTGAAACCAGTTAAACCTTTGAAACACTGTTTCCGATAATTGTATACACTGGAGGAAAGACCATATGGCTGTCCAGTGATTCTTCTTGACACCTTAGTGATTTATTTCCTGCTCCGTTCAATATATACCTCATGATTGTACACTGGCAAGTCCTAGTCTTACATAATGTTCTAAACTGTGTTCTGTGCAAAAGCATTACTATACTGAATTAGGATTTTAACTACTGTAGACACTGTACATAGCAGTGAATGCTGTTTTTACATTTAATGAAACAAAATTATTACATTACTTGGCTGTATTCAAGGCTCTACTTATAAAAAGCCCTGAGCTATAATCATTTTAGTAGCATTCACTGGACAGCATGTGATATGACTGAAAATGGAACCGAATCACTGGAAAAAACATACATAAGTGTAGAAACACTGAAGGTTTTTAACATTTGAAACTGGAACTATTATGTCAAATGTTGACAATATTATATTGAAATATTATTTTAACTGGATATCATTTTATGATAATATTTTCAGGTGTATGCCCTATAATTTATCTGTAAAACAAAGGATGCAGCTCAGTGCACCTCAGCATGAATTCATTAAACATCACTGCTGAGATAGTGATTCCATGCACAAACTTTACAGAGAAAAACACATTAGACACTGGATGTTTTTACATTTACTTTGGATATATAAAACTGTTTACTTTTTCCTACACAAGAGTGCCGAGTGATAACACCCATAACTAACTAGACATTTTTGAACTGTGTATATTAGCATATTCTTTTTAAATTATGCTTTTTTTGGTAAACAAATAGTTTAACTATATTGACAACACCAGGGCATCAAACAGTTGTTCATGTGTTACTTTTAACATTCCAGAGGCCTGCTTGGAATTTCTGCTTTATGTAGACTACTGCTTTGAATTTTTCATTTGGAAATTAGATCCATAAATTTGAGTCAACTATGAATCCAAAATTAAAAGGACAGAAAACAACTAAAGTTAGAAATAATTTGTCAAGAACTGAACAAAATTGAAAGCACTGTACTATTAATTAGAATTATTTCTTTAAGGGTACAGTACAGTGCCACAAGATATTTATAATTCTAACACAGCCCTTTTTGCACTGTATATAGATGTTACTGTTTCCAACTGGTTTCTTTCTAGTTGAACTGCATAATATGTAACTGTAAATCTTTTTAACAACGAATGACACTTATTTCATGTTTTTTCCACATTGTTTTTATTGTTCATATTTTATTATTGTATTATGCTAACCATTTTTTATGAACGCAAATCCATTATCATTGACAAAAAACTACGGATTTCACGCATTTTGAAAATTCTTTATCATGATCTCCCTCAATGTTGTCATGTCTACTTGATTTTTATTGATGTTTGTTTTTTGCCATCCTGATAAATGTATATGTTTTGCCATGAACATGCTGTAATAATATAAATGCATGCATTAAATAGAGTTGTGATTAAATTATGTTATGTGTGTGGGTCTGTAGTACTCAGTACAGTTTGGATGATTTGAGCTCTAAAGAAGTTGCTAATTCTGGCCTACAGATGGCAGCTAAGCAATTTAGCCTAGTAGTTTACATCGCTTGATGTCGTCATGGCACAACCAGGAAATAGATATTAGTAGTACGTGTCCCTTTCCTTTTGGACTAGCAGAAGCTGCAGCATCCACTCTTTACAAAATGGTACAGTAACTAAATTATTTGTTGACTAGTAGGAAGTATTTGACATGCATGATCACTAGTTATTTAAATGCGCTCGTTTTATTATATCTTAGTAAACATTTTTTTACCAGCGATAGAGAGCTGATGCTCCCACGGTTAGCTCGCTACGTTACTGTACTGTAGTGTGAGAACTGTCCTGTTAATTTAGCCCTATTCGTTACTTGTACCGCCTGGGCACTCAGAACACGTACATAAAACAACATAGCATATAAAGAAACTCAACGGCGATACACGCAATATAATACATTCTTAAATAACAATACTTGGTAGGCAGCAAATGGTTCAAATGTTGGTGGTACTGTCTAACCTGCTGTCTGTTTTAATTGTGGGTACAGGAGCTTGAGGCCATGACCAGATATACCAGTCCCGTAAACCCAGCAGTGTTTCCTCACCTCACTGTGGTTCTGTTGGCGATTGGAATGTTCTTCACAGCCTGGTTCTTCGTGTATCCTTTCCATAACAAGTGTACACGTATTGTCCACTTCTGCATATTGTATTCGTGTACTTGGATCGTGCTCTTGGCGCCTATATTTTAGGTTTTTATCAAAAGAACAGGATAAGACTTACACTGTAAGGTCTAGTACCCTGACAACATGGGTTACCGTATGACTATAGAAACGAATAGCGACCCAATACCCCAGGCCACAGCAGGCAAGCACACACAAACGCACACAATTTGGTAGGCCAGTGAAACATTTTTTGGAAGAAAAAAAATATATATATTTTGGGGTGGCAGGAACAATTACTGAATATGAGCAAGATGTTTTATTTAAAATAAAAGCAACTGTGCATTTAAATTTTTTTTTTATTAAATTGTCAATAGGATTGCTATTTCTGTTGAAGTGCATTATTAGTATGCATATTTGTATAAACAAATCCTTGACTGTTTCTCAGCTATGAGGTGACTTCAACCAAATACACCAGGGATGTTTACAAAGAGCTTCTGATCTCACTTGTTGCTTCACTTTTCATGGGCTTTGGTGTGCTCTTCTTGCTACTCTGGGTTGGCATTTATGTATGAAGGTATGTAGATTGTAGAATATTTGTGTTTCTCAGTTAAGGTGTATGTGCAGCTAATTTTTTTTTCTTCACATTTCTCTTTCCCAGGTTTTTGTTATATAGAAATGGACTAAACATTCCAATTAAACAGATGACATCGCTCTTAACAGAAAATGGGTATTGGATTGCTTTGGACTGCACTGCCAATGTTGTGGAATCATGCAGAATGGAGTATGTTTTCAACAGTAAATAGAACTTTGTAAAATGGTTATCGTGCAACATAATACATTTGTCTTTGTTTTGATGGACTATAGTTATATTAAATTGGTCAAGTTTTATGGAATCTAATTCTAAAGAGGTTTAATTTAGACTAGAAATTAACAGGGCCACTTAATCCCTGATTCATCTTTGTATTAAAAAAACTACAATTGTCAGTCGCATCTTGTCTCCAGGATCTGTCTGACATGGATTTATTAGATAAAAACAATTCATACAAAATAAATGTAACTTCTTGGCATTGCATTAACATTCACAATAACAACATAGAAAACATCTATACTGTCCTTTACAAAGGATACATTAACATTCCTCAACATTTTAAAAGTTGGGGTTATCAGAAGCTTTACGAAATGATATGAATGTGATACACAAGCTGTTCAACCATGTTAAACAGTTCAACCATGTTATAGGTCTTTATTATGCGCTACCCTCTTATTTTTTTAAACTACATGGTCGACTAAATAACATTTTCACTAAAATTGATGAAGGCCACATAGGTGGGCTGCTAATCTCAATAATAGAGTATTACAAATGACAAGGCAGGATTATTTACCACTCTAAACCTGGTTGCCTAGTTACAGTACCAACACAAGGTCAGTGGTCAGTAACCCTTGTGGCTCTGCTTCATCTTAAACCCCACAACCGGATATCTAGGCAACATGAGCCTAGATATCCTAGAACCTAGATAAGTGATGAACTTGCTAAGCAAATTGGCAGTAATAACGTATCCATTCCGTGGATCATGCCAAGTGTTTTCAGAATTCTCAGAAGACCATGTTACTGTATGTCCACCCCTTCTTCACTGACGAGCTCTAGAAAATGCTTCTCGCAACCAGCGAGAGTCCTCATAAAGCCTTGGATCTCCTAGGTACTCCGCTGTGCGTTTGTAGAGGTAATAATACAACACTGAAGCTGTGTGCAAAAGAACATCAATTTATTAACCTGATCATGACAAGTAGCGAGTACAAATCACAAATAAATAATTTGGTGCAAAACCAACACGTACCTGTTCTCTGGAAAACAAAAAGGGCTTGAAGACCATTTGTCCATACAAAATGGTTAGAGTCCAGCCATCTTAAATTCTGCAGAATAAAAATAAATGCGTCTCTTATCAGACCTGAAGCACATACAGACATTTTGAAGTCTGTGTCTTACAACTCATCCATTTGTAGAAAGACCTAAATCTCTTCTTTACAAAATGGTATTGACCAGTAAGCAGTCTTTGAAATGCATGAGTTAATTACAGACTTTCTTATATAAAATAGGTGCAGTGCTAGCACATTTAGCTCGCTCGCATGACAACTTATAGCCCTGTTTCCAGTAGGTACAAGTCATGCATGGGGCTGGAGAACTGTCAGACACGACTGCCTCACAATGGTTTTGAGTGTCATTATTGCAACTCTCAATAATTTAGAAACCTAACTCTCCACTGAGATCAATGTAATGATATTGCACAGCTATGAAACATGTGTTGTGACTTGTGCATGTTCTGGCGCACCATGATCCAGCTGTGGAAGCAGATGCTGAGGGTAAGGTAGAGGGCAGAGGAGACCAGCAGAGCCCTGAAGCGACGCAGCAACAGAGACACCAGGCCCACCTGGAACACGTAGGTGTTGAACATCATCAGCAGAACGATGATCACGTTGAACAAGACGGCAACATCCTGGATGCTGGAACATATTTATGAAAAATGATTCTTATACATTGTATATTTCTTGAGAATAGGATGTGTGTGTGAGAGAAAAAGATGCGTGACAAGACAAATATCTGTGAGGAATCTTGAAAGAAACTTTCGCAAAAAAATACTGATTGAGTGGTAATGAAAAACAAGCCAAGTCACTGAATAAACAGTAACATTCTTTGGCTACAGCATGTTTGAGGTTAGACATTGCAGCCTATGAAAGTATTAAAACATTAATATACTTACATGAAAAGCACAAGCTGGATGACTGGTGCTCCCCTCAAGAGTTCACTGAATGAGTTGACAAAGAGGTCATAAGCCAGCAAAGATAGTTGGATCAGCAGCACCAGCGAGTAGTTGCTTGTCTGAAGCATCTTTTAAGTTAGTTCCTATAACCACTGACACTCAAGATAAGTTTGCAGGTAACAGTAATGCAGGTACTAGCCGTTGATCCAATTTTGTTCACCTCCAGGCATAAAACCACACCAGAAGTCCCGTGGATAAAAATATATGTATGTCCACTAAAATATTTTGTTTATTTCATGTTAAAAATTATTGAGGGGCTTCATATGTTGTAAATTATGTGTTTGGCTGAAAAGAGGTTGGCTGACTGCTGACATTGAGCATTTCTTCTTTTTAAATGCCAGATGACATATCTGCAATGTTTCAGCAATCCAATCTGTTTCCTGTGAAAATAAATTATCTGTTATTAAAATGAAAACTTAAATATTTCTGCCAAGTATCCTACAGTACTATAAATGATTTTAATAATTCAAGTTTGTGGTAGCAGCTTTACGTTAGTTACTGCTTGAGCAGCAGGCAAAAATGTACTGTACAGTAAAAGGGAGAATTACAAGTTAATTGTACATAACCAGCCAATACCGGCATTGTTGTTGCAAACTTACCGGTACATATTGGGCGATACAGATGTAGGCCACTACTGGCTGAGATTCCTGCTACTGTACGTTACTCCAACTACACAATACGTTAGCAACTTTGAGGAATCATCCTGGCTAACTAACAGTAACGTACGTGTTAACAGTACTGGAACCACGTTTGCTAACATCAAAGTTAACTCCATCTGAACTTAACATAGCACTATTTAGTAGTCACAATGTAACAAAGATAATACTATTTTAGGTATTATAAATGTACCTCTATAGACGCCAATGATTCATTAGTCCCAATAATGTTAACAAAGACGTTTGTGAGCTGCTTTCCAGCGCTAACCATGGCGCTTAACAGTACGTTACTTGCGTTTCATCAAATCCATGGCAACGCTACATAATGTCATAAATCTCCTAATACCCTGCTCATATACTTTCAGCATCTTTCAACAAACACATTTCTATTGTTTAAAAATCACTATACATATACACATAGCTTGAACCGTTTGTATAATGTCCTACACATATCTGGAAATAGCGACCCAAAACAAAGCATGGCACTACCTGTGTATGACTTCGACATGCGGATATAACGTACTACAGAAGTTTACGGTAGCCTACTGGGTAAATGCATGTTCAACACTGCCGCCAAGTGGCACTAGCAAGCGTAGCTAGTAAGTGTAAACTGTTGTTCAAAGGTACAGCACACCTAGTTCAATGCACCGTAAGTGTTAAACGTTTCTTTGTTTTCTATTAACTGAACAAAGTAAGATGATTTACATTACAACATGATTACAACAGGGAAGAGATCTTTCTGTTTTCTGTTTATTGTAAAAGTAATAGTAATAGTAAATAAAGTAATAGTGTAACCATGTCGCTTTTTAAGTGTTCAGAACTGCACTGTACTACTGTAGTGTTTTTCAGGATCTTTTCTTGCAGTAACTAGTATTCAATCATTAATGTCACAGCACAGTGCTGCTGCTGCATTCAGTTAATAGACTACTTCTCACATTAGCTTAGTGAAATACCTATTTGCATTTATTTCAGACACTTGGTATGCAAACATTACACTGGTTAAGTTATGTAACATTGTATTTTGTAATGTTTATGTGCATGCACTTGTCTTGATCGCAGAACGTCATGACGACCTACTTACTGTAACGTAATGTTTGATCCAATGTCCAACGAATTCTAGACTTTAAGTAATGCTACTGTACTTCAAAACTCCCTAGAGAGCTACCCCATCTATCTTGTTTGAAATTGTATTAGGTGTGCGTTTATTTGATCTTGGATTGGATAATGGATTGACATGCAAAGTAAATGAATCATACACTGGTCTAATCAGGACTTCTGTTCGCAGTGAAAGCTTTAGTCATAATAAATCATTGCCACCATAACCATATAGGCATACTACAAATGTAATGAAATGAGAGAGAGAGAGCTAGAGAGTAAACTGTTATCTCACAGAGTAAAAATCAATGAAATCATGATATTTTAATCAGATTTATTGATGAACTATTAATCCTTGAATGAAAGCCTTAAGTTAATCACTTTTCTTTCTCTAGCAATAGGTAACCATTAGATAGATAAAAAATTTGGTCATGTGTGTCCGTGTGTGTGTGTGTATTTTTCATAAATCAGTATAGTCTATTTGTTGTATTGTCCCTAAAGTGAGGTAGACTTGTGCTAGTGTGATGCAAAAGGTTGCAAATATTATATTTGCATGTCATTTACTATTGGTATTTTCTCTCCTCTTCTAGGGCACGGCACCACCAGTTTGCTTTGAGTAATCTACAGTCCAGTCTACAATATACAAGTGAAGAATACTCCTGGCAGCAGAGACATCTTTGGTATATTTGTATCTAAATCAACTGAAAGAACTTGATTGTGAGAAAATGCTTATAACTTAGCATAACCTAGAATTGAAAAATATGTAAATAATGAATTCAGAAATATGTCTATGTTGAAGAAAATGTTTTGTTTTACAAGTCATTCTAAAAAATATATTTTTGGAATCCTCAAACAACAAATTGCTGGGCATCAGGATGTGCCTAACACCTATTTGCAGCAAGTGTAGATGTTGGGTTAAGTCACAGATCTGTTTGCTCTGCACCTCCGTGTTTGACGAGGGAGGAACACTAGCTCGTGCTTACTGTGACAGCTTGCAAAGTGTCAATTCACTAGTGTGAATGTCTCCCAAGGTCACATGGTGCAACAAACGTAGCTTGAACGCTGTGTAGTGTTTACCTAACCTAATGAATTATAGTTCATCATGTAAATAGTACAGGGCCTCACATGACTATCAGAGGATGAATTATCAAAGTAAAAGATAACCCTTTATATATCCCGGGGGGGATAGGGGCTCAGGAAAGTCTGTGACATAACATCCAACTGCCAAACTGCTTTAACCACTGTTAACAGGTATAGTATTTCCTTCAGCCTCACTCAATGTCTACGTGGCTGAGGGACGATGAAGTGTTGGTGGGCCAAGGCAGTGGTGAAGCTGCTACATGGAGTCCCAGACAAATGGCTAGCAGTCCCAGGCCAGGGCTACGTCAAGGCAGGGGGGGTTCACCCAACCACAAGGAAACTATGCAAGTGATGGCGGAAACCATGGACAAGGCCAGGGAGCTGTTTGTGTTGTGTGATAAAGAAGGAAAAGGATTTATCACAAAGAGAGACATGCAGGTGAGTGGATGGGGAGGTTAATGCTAATTGTGTCATGGTAAATCTCCTTGTCTCCGTTAATCATTAGTCTCTCTGGTTTAGAGATTGGAAGAGGAGCTGCCTCTATCGCCCGAACAGTTGGAGGCGGTGTTTGACAGGCTTGACGAGAACAGTAATGGATTTCTCACCCCCGTTGAGTTTAACACAGGCCTCGGTAAGTGTCAACATTGTTAACTTTACACTTGAGCATTCCATGCTACCGTTTGCCTTGATGATCGCATACTTTTTGCATTTTCCTCAATTCTCTCAGTAAAGAGAAACTTGACTGATATATGTATTTGGCATGCCAGTTTATGTTTTGTATATGGTAAGTAGGCTGTGTCATACTGTAGCCCGTGGTGATAAGTCACTGGCTTAGACAGACATGCACTACGGCAAACACCACGCTCCATTCATGTATATGTTACGCAGGCACAGTGATGCATGTCTGGATGTTCTGTTTGACACTCATATCTTCAAATAAATTACTGTGTAGCAGATTAAACAGTGGAGTAGGGGTGTAATGGTAATGTAATGGTTCTGCAACCGAGACCCACATTAAGCCTCTGTGACTACGATGTCGGGGGTTATGGCAACAAGTCTATTGTCTTCCAATTGTATTCTCAAACTAAACAATGTACAGTAATATCTTAATTTAGAAACAGAGCAAGGTGTAATGTCACTTTGCTGAGAATAGACAAAGTGCACAGTTGTAGGTTAGGCACACGCATGTTCACACACGGAAGGCTTCTCACGCGTAGACCGTTGTCTGAGGTGTGTCAACATGTGCCCCATGGGATGAAAACTGTCCAAACAGTCAGTTTGCTTTTGCATGCTGTGTCGGGGCCGGGCCCGCTGGCTTGCCAGCAGTGCTTGGTTGGTTGTTCAGTCACCATCAACCTTGGTGGAACCTACACCAGACTCCAGCATTGCAAATGCTGTAGCAGTTCATCATGCTTTGTCTGCCTGCATCCTGTAACTCTTTCTGTAATGAAGCTGAATCTACAAGCTAACTGACAAATCCCAAGCCATAGGCTTTTTATGGCACTTGATATGCGCCTGTTTTTACTTTTCAGTTGATAATGTATAGGCCTTACCTTCCCCTACGGTACCTACTGTACCTGAACCGTGGCTCAGAACCAAGCTCTGTGGATTTAGAGAATTGTTACACTCCTTATGAGTTATTATTATTTTGAAATGTGATTACATTTAGAATGTACATTTTTGGTATTCTATAATACATATTAATTAACAGTTTCAACATTTCTTTTTGGCCTGTGACCCGCCATACAGAATATATTTTGGCCCTTCATAAGAATTAATTTGGGCACCTCTATATTAAAGGGACCATACTGATTGAGGAAAATCTCCTCAAGCATGTGGGCTGCTGCTATTCACACATACCTGCTGTCTGTGTCATGTAGGTGGGTTGATGGGTCTTGAACAGGTCACGGAGCAGAACCAAAGCAAGACAGAAGAGGGCGAGGAGCATGTAGAATGGACCCCAGACCCCAGTGCGGTTACGTTTTTGAACATGTTGATGGAGCTGGGAGCTGACAAGCTCTTCAAAGAGTAAGACCAGTGCTCAGTGGTTAAATTATGCTTGTTATTACAAACAAAGATGTGAGCTGTAGTGTTGATGGCAGATGTTTTTCAGGCTTGTACTGTGCATATAATAATGTCGTCATTTCTTTAAGTGTGGAAAATGCTGAATCCGTTCTCTATAAAAGTATTTCATTACACATACGCATATTTATTACTATCTGTTTAGTTGCAACCTCTCTTCAATTTAGATGGGCCTATATACACTTTTTTATGTATTACATTATCCAGATACTACATACCGGTAATTACGTGGATGTGTAATCAATTACGGTGTGTTATAGTTGCTTGCTTTCCTTTAGCAAATGTGTCAAGTCATTTCTATTTCCAGTTCATTTTCAAAACAACTTATATTTAAATAATTGCATTTGTCAAAATAGTTAGTAGTGGTTAAAGGTGATAGGTTAAATACAAATATAGCATGTAGCAGCAAACAACTATTTTCTATATAAGGATACAGTGGCGTAATGGGGTTTTGAGCAGAGAATGACATCACACTCCTTCAGCGTGTATTGCTATCTGACACATGGTGCTCTAGTATGACATCTAGTGGCAGAAAGTCATATAGATTCACTTTAATGGTAGCGGGTGTCTAACACTGTGTTGCGCTGTGTGGCAGTCACTGGGAGTTGTGCTCCATATGGTGCGAAGTCCAGCGAGAGCGACCAGAATTGATGAGCATCCTGGAGGACATCCTGGTCCATGCTGTGTCCCATCTACAGGACTCTGTCAGGGAGAGGGACAGTCTGGAGACGGCTCTGCGAAGGTGCTATTGTGTGTTGTGTTGTATCTTTTATGTATGCAGCGATAGCGTGTCTGTCCTGTGTTTCTTTATGTGTCTATGTAGCTTAATTCTAGCTTTAGTCTGCTCTGTGTATTTCAGACGGGAGAGTGAACATGATAAGGTTGTTCAGTCCATATATGAAGATATGGAAACTCAGTTAAAAGAGCAGAGAGAGAAACAGTTGGCTCAGGTAAAGTTAAAAATAAAAGCAAAATATTGTATTTCTATTTTCCTCAATAAAACACAATACTTTTATTATTTGTAAATAATAGTATAACAAATATTAATTAGAAATATATAATAATAATATAGTTCCCAATTACTCCCATCTACCCTTCTTAAAAGTTTAAAAGTAGATATCAATAACAAAGCGTAAATGAATAAAGAATTGAAATGAATATACATTCAGTATAATAGTATATTAAATCTATATATTAGTGAACAATAAATGTCACAAATAAATAAAAAGCAGCTTATTGTCAGAAACACAGTAGCCTGAAGTTATTTTTAAATGTAGGACAGTAGTCGACAGTCGGACAAAGGCCAACAGCTTCAGGAGGAGCTGAAAATGCGGGAGAACGAGTTGGACAAAGTACTGGCCAGGCAGAAGGAGGTAAGACATGTACATGGTACTCACCTTATTGTATTTTTCTATGACTGGTGCTGTAGCTCCATGAAGGCTCTTTCTTGTCCGTATTCAGCTAGAGGCCAGGATTGAGGTGCTGAACTGCGAGCAAACTGACATCAAGGAGCAGAACCAGCGGTTGCACAGTCTTAACCTTAATTTACAAGAACAGCTAGAGACCTGTAGAGAGAAACTCCGCACTGCTATGGCACAGCTTAACGTCATTCAGCTCAAAGTTTCTGAAGAACAAAAGGACAGACAGAGGTACTACAGTATATGCGATCAATATATCATAATGCTGCATCTCTCTGGTTTCATGTTGGAAATTATGTTCTTCTGTGCTTGTTGTCTTTTAAAGAAAAGTGCTGAAAGTGTCAAGGAACATGCAGAAAGAGAAGGAAAGTCTCTTAAGGCAGCTGGAGCTTTTGAAGTGAGTATTCACAACATACCTATCTAAGTATAGTACATTGTTGTTACTTTAAATATCTGTTGGTTGAAATGAGTCTAGTTCCTCAAGGACACATTGCTTCTACTCTATCAAAACATGCAGAGAAAACACAACAAGGCTCATTAATGTCCAAACCTTTACTACTTAACTATATGTTGTTGATCCAGATGTAGAAAAGTGTCCTCTGCACCAATCCAACTGTAACTACTTGGGAGCAGTGGGCAACCACAGTACTGTATGTGGAGACAAACCACAATAATGTCAGTGCCTTGCTCAAGGGCAATGGCCTAACATGCTAGTTTTCTAGTGTTTGGGTAAGAGGAAGCAAAGCACCTCAGTGTGAACCCAGTGCAAACGACCAACAGTGTCTGCCTTTGTCTCTTCTAATGGCCACTGTCCACACTGAGCATGGGTGGTCAATATATAATGCCGGTTTACAAAATGGCTGTTCTGTCTTGGCCTTAGGGATATGAACAAAAGGCTACGTGATGAGAAGGACGCCCACCTGTCTCAGAAGAGGGTTAGTCACAGACACACTGAGCTTCCTCGTCTGCCGCTCCCTTTTTACTACTATGGAGACCCCCGCACCCCATGGACGCCACAGTATGGCGCATACTAAACTAAGTCCTCCGGTGGCTTTGTGCTGTAGCCATCATCGGGATTAAACGTGTGTTTGTATGGACTATGCAATGAGGTCCTCGCCACTGTTTAGGTTTGTGTTTGCAAGACGTGGTCAGTAAACTGAACAATTTTCTTTATTCTGTGCTTGTTATTGTATGTGTATATTGGTTATGTACTGCATTATTTGTAATATACTTTATTTATCTAGACAAACTAATGTTACTAGTATTGAAAAAAAAAACCTATAGAGGCTTTTATTTATTGTACATCTGAGAGAAAAAATAACTCATGATTTCATACAAGGACATATCACATACTAGTAAACAGTATGTGTATATGACAAGTGATGAATATGGATTATTCATCTATTCTACAGCCAGTGTACAGTACACTCTGCCTGGGTTTTTGAACAAATAAATGGTGTACAACTGTTGTTTATTTCTTTTGTTTAATACTTTTTTTGTGTAAATTACCATTTCTGATTGACTGATGTTAAAGTACTTTCTAGTAGAATAAACATTACAATTGGTCTGAGTTCTTGCTTTAATACATACCTACACCTACCTGTAAAAGCAAGAGGATGTACTGTAAAGTACTACAGTACTGTATTTTGAATACATAGGGGACCATTGCACATTTAAAGACCTTTTTAAAGGGCCACCTAATTCTAAATGCTACATGTTTTTGTGCCTTATTCCTCATAAACTCTTTTTAGAATCCTAATGTCACAAAGCCGTTGCAGAAGAAAGGGTCAGTAATGGCTAAGTACTTCCTTCAAGGCAAGACAATAAAAAGGTCTGTAGGAAATTATTTGTGCTATATATTATTTAAATAATGTAAAAGCTGCCTTATCTTAGATTACATTTATTCTGATTATTCAAGGCAGCTGAGTTCATTTGGTCAGCTGGAACACAACACAGCAGAGATTTCCAACTCCTCAAAGAGATATCTTGCGTCAAGTGGCTTTGAACACACTCAAATCCAGGTAAGCTCATGCTAAACAATGTTAGGCAAATCCACAACCTTCATCACGTGGCTACAGTTAACAGCTGCATTCCACCAGAGACTTATCTGGAACCATGATGAGTTACAGCGTATTATTTGGAATAATGTTTTAAGAGTGGAAATTTGTTTTCTCCGTATGTTATAGCCTCCGAGCAGTACTGTTCAGCGGGTGTTCAAGGTAGTATTTCTGGGTAACTCGGGAGTAGGAAAGAGTTCTTTCATCGAGCACTACTGCACTGGTCACTTTTCCAGCACACAGACCTCCACTGTTGGTAAGTTGGTAAAGTAAGTCATCTAATTCCGATGCATTCAACAAGAATCCAGGTAAAGCTCCAGAAACAGGCTTGGTGTTGTTCCTTGTAGGCATCGACTACCAGATGAGGACTGTACCTCTGGATTCTACCACCACTGTGGGCCTCCAGCTCTGGGACACTGCAGGGCAGGAAAGGTAGAACATAGGTTGGAGAGCTACTTGGGCTACCTTTTACATGAACGACACATGTTGAATCAGTGACATGTCTGTTTATCTTTCTGACATGTATTCTCCCTTTGATGGGATTTCTTTGGTTATTTATTGAATGTGTCCTGGCTGTGCTTTGATTGGCTCCCAGGTTCCGCAGCATCACACAGCAATACTACCGTAAGGCAGATGGAATCATCAGCATGTATGACATAACTAACTCCTCCTCCTTTTTAGCTGTAAGGGGATGGATGGACTGTATGAAGGTGAGGGGAAACTATTTTGAATACTCGCAAAGGTAATGATAAAATGCTATATTATAATAATATAAATGTATTACAACGGATGTTAATAGTGTACAATGCTGTATTGCTTTCAATCCAATACATCACAGATAATATCAATTAATCTAAATCTAACCAGGAGAGGACTGGTGAAGGTGTTGTACTAATGCTGTTGGGAAACAAGTTTGACATGGCGGACAGTCACGGGAGAGGAGTCACCCCCTGGGAGGGACAGAGGCTAGCAGAGGTATTGGGATTCAATACATAATGATCCCATGTACCGTACGTAGACATTTAGCTCATTACGGTTTATTGTGTCTCCTACAGGAACACCAAGCCATGTTTAATGAGTGCAGTGCCAAGACTGGATATAATGTGGAAGAGTCAATGTTTCGCCTGGCTAGGTATACAATTTATGTGGTGCTTCTTCAATCGGTTAACACAGTGCTGTTCATATCATTACATTCTTATCATTTGGTTAAAGACAGCTTGTAATGTTGTTCGATTATTTGCTTAAATGTACACTCCTTGATTTGGGTCAAGGTTTTCCTGCGTTGTTTTGCTTTAAGTGGTGACTGGCTCACACCTCTTCTACTCCTTCCCCACCATAGCACTATATGTTTACACTGTGCTCTACTCCTCCCCCACCACAGCACTATATGTTTACACCATGCTCTACTCCTTTCCCTACAGCCACTCACACTCACACAATTGTGTTTCAACATATATTAACTATATAGCTGTGAGCTGAGGGATGCTTTAATGCAATCAATTACTGTACCTTTAATCCCTATATAAAAAAAGAAATTTGTTATAGGTTTCCATACATATTGTACATTACATTAATATGTTTCCTTTGCTGTAGGATGCTAGCTGCACAGCAAGCTCAACAATGTGAAGAAGTGCTTTTACTGACAGAGGAGACAACTAGAGGAGGTTGCTGTAAATAGCCAGCACAAGGACTAATGTACAGTATGAGTAGACTGTTCTAGAATCTGCAGGTGGTCATGAACCATTTTAACTGTTAGACAGTAACTCTAATGGCAGCAAACACATTCTTAAATCTACACTAAACATTTTTATTTAGACCAGATTAAATGACGGTATGGTATGATTATGTAAATATACATTAGATATATGCATTTGATTGCAATGAGGTAGTTACAATTATGTTTTTAAATAATACAATAAACAAAGGTTCTGTCTATCAATGTTGAGTTTGAAGTTTAGTGTTTAGTAGTGCCATTTTACAGCAGGGCTAATGGTAAATGGATTGCATTTTATACAGCACTTTTTGTAACCCACAGGACACTACAGGCACTTTTCAATACTTCATCACATTCATCCATTCACACACAAATTCACACACCAATGGCAGGTGAAAGGGTAAAGGTACGCTTGTGGGTAAGTGTCATGTGCATGAGCAACCAACTGGTGGCAGACATTCAATTTTTATAGCGTTTGACAGAGCAAACTCACCGCGCTCTGCTGAAAGGAGGCAGCCGCTTAGACCCAGCAGAACAACTTAACTGTTTCAAATAACCTTCAAAGAAAGCAGCACTTGGGGTTATTGGTTAGATTCACAGACATCATCCTTATAATTGTCATTTTTCAGGGCTGTACGTTATTGGGCAGGTAGGTCTCATGAAAAAGAATGACTTTTTTCCATGACACAATGGTTTAAAAATAGCAATGTGAAAATTATCTCTTAACAGGATTTGTTATGCTTGATAAATATGTATTGCATGAATGGAATCATTTATATTTTATTTATTATATTGTATTATCTAATATGATTGTTATATTATCATCTACAATCTTGGTATGTAAACATGTTATTGTTCATTGGTACCTGACTGAAACATCATGATGCTAACAGCTTTATTTTAGCAGACAGTGACTAAATATATTTCAGAGGATTACAAAAAAACAATTAGACTAACCAAGTACTGTATAAAAACTGTGAGAGGACCTCCAGAGTATGTTATATTGTAAGGTGTAGGAAGAACAAGTTATAGAAGATATTTATATTTGTCGCCTGGTTGACATGTGACACAAGTTGTTAAATAGCCCCCCTCCCCCAACAACATATTTTATTTCATGAGTATGGTCCCTTTATGTCATCCTACCAACATGTGCAGTATTCTATGTGTCCCATTTCCTATGGCTCCAGTTTTATGTTACTTCACAGTAAAGTCAATAACTTGTACTAATTCATGCCTAATGACCTCGAGAAACTGAAGTTACATACTCTATGCTTATAAATATACACTGACATTGTTTTTGATATTCTGTGACATTGTTGTTACATAAACCTATGAGAGAGTTAATACATTATGCATTAACTTTTGTATTTTCAGGATGGAGGCAAAGGGAGCAAAACGAAATAAATGTGGCACAATTTGTTTGAAATACCTACTGTTTATCTTCAATGTTCTTTTCTGGGTAAGTTGGGAGACTTAAAGAATTCAGGAAAAAGGAAGCCAAGACACCCCAACCAGTTACTTTGATCACTTGAATGCTGCTGATAAAGTATTTCCAATTTGTCAATTTGACTTGTTTGTTTCAGACATAACACATGTTTACATAATACCGTTATGACAAATGTTTACTAAAATTAACACTTTTTAACAATTTCACATCCAATGATGAGGTAAATATGTTCTGTTTATACAAAAAAAAAGTGTTATGGCAGAATTCAGGGGTCAAAGATACTACTGCACATAACCACAGTTAATGAAAACCTTTATCTCAGTTTCCCGAAGTGCATAGAATAAATTCTGACATGAACACAGCGTGCATACTCAGATGCACCGAAGTATAACATATCAGATGGGCTTCAGGAAACCACAGCATGCACAGCAAAAGTTATCTTTACTCTAGGCTACCCATGTTTCAGTGTTGCTAGGAGCTACACAGTATGGTAGACTAGATCCGGTATGTGTTATGTGGTGCATTCCTAATGGGATGGTTTGGATTGGGCTGATAAGGCTGTGTGCTGGTGGCAGGTAGCAGGTGGCGCCGTTCTGGCAGTGGGAGTGTGGACCCTGGTGGAGAAGAGCGAGTACATCAGTTTGCTGAACTCCACCTACTACTCAGCCTCAGCGGTCATTCTGATAGTCGCCGGGTCGGTCGTCATAGTGACCGGCTTGATTGGCTGCTGCGCCACTCTGAATGAACTCAGGAGTCTGCTGGTTGTGGTGAGGGGCTCCCTATGCCCACATGACACATGGAGCACATCATACGGCATGTGGATGTGTGAATTTGTTCTGCAGGAAGTTTAAACTGCATACAAAACATTACGCATGACATGAAAACATGATTATATGAGATCTTTACAGTTTTCTACACATTGTTTACCAGTCTTGAAAGTTCACACTGGGTGACATTTTGAACACTGATCTCGCAACCTGAACCGTCTAGTCTGCGTGTAAACCACGGGGCTCACTGGGTCAAAAATAGACAGTGTGAATAGGAGATGTAAGCTTTAAGAGTTTAGATTTGGACCGTGACTCATGTAATAGAAATGATAAGCGTCACGTGTGGCTGCTTGACGATGAAGGTGACAGACTTAGCAAGACTGGATATGGTGTAGAAGTTCAACAAACTTTGACATTCATTCTGTTTCTATATTTTTAGCAGTTTGATGCATATCTACATCATAAAATACCACAACCTTTTTTTTCAACCAACCTGCCCTGGTTTTATGTACTGTATATGTTAAATGTCAGAATGAATGCACCTGTATATTACCTTATTTGTGGGATTATGTCCCTTCCTTGCAGCTATCTGACTAGCCTCATGAGCCCATCCACACTGTTGTTTCACTCTGCTAATCACTCTCATCTCACTTCATTCAAAATAAGTTGGTGTCAATCAAAGTTAACAGGCATTTGGAACACCTTCAAATCTTCAAATATATGACAGTGTTTCTTTCTGTCATGTTGAACTGAATTACTTATCAAACCAGCATGGTCTGCATACATGAGTACCTTCTCATGTATGCAGCACTGAATGTTCTGTCTCTCCACACAGTATTTGATGTTGCTGCTGTGCATCTTCCTGTTGGAGATCATTGCTAGTGTGTTGGCCTACATTAACTTCAAAGAGGTAATTCATTATAATAATAATTACATATGTTTGGAATTAAATTATCTTTCTTCACATGGACTATTATTATTATTGTCTTGCCCCAACACAAGTCTAACCCATAGTATTCTCATTAAAACTAACACTGTGCAGTTATTTCCTGAATGACAACACTTTCCCATTGTCTGTGTAATCACCTTTTACACGATAAACGAAGTGCCTGCCTTCTTCATTGTTTATGTATCCAATATTCTCCTATCTCTCTTCCCCTCCCACCCCAATTTTGCCTGCTCCAGTGTTTCCCATTCTGCTACCAGGTAATCTTCTGTCACCTGTTTGTATCCCATGTCCCACTTGTTACTTGTAAAGAATACTGAGGTCAGGCGAGATGTTGTCTAGTCACTGGACAGGTGAAAGATGTTGGAAATATGTGAGGAAAAGGGGAAAACCTGAATGTAGGCTATATTTATGAGGTGACTGGGTTTACATCTACAGTATATTTACAGCATTTAGCAAGCAGCTTTTATACAAACTGACTTACAGTATAGTAAGTAGTACAGTTAGTACATGTGTCAATAGCTAAATAGGTCATACACCAGTGATCATAAGGAAACAACATAACAGCAACATTTCATCAGGGTTAACAGACATTACCAGTGCATCATCCAAACCTCACAAATGATCACTAGCGGCCTAAATAATAAGTGCTTAAGCTTAAAAGAGCCATAAAGAATGTTTTTTTGCTAAAGCTAAAACAAGTTTGTGTCAGTTGCGGATCACGTGTCCTCTGGTACGTTGCCTTCTCATAAGTCTTGCTTGGGTCACACAGCTGGATGAAGAGCTCAGGCAGAACCTAAAGGTCACCATGCAGCAGAAGTATCAACAACCAGGGGAGGAGAGCATCACACATGCTGTGGACAAGCTTCAACAGGAGGTATGGAAGAGCCTAAATACTTAAACCTTAAATACTGTATAGCTGCTGATTAGCTGAGTAAAATAACTATTTATTTGACTTGAATAATTGAATATTATTAGAAATTAAATTTAGCTGTATAATATGTTTCTTTGTTTAAAAGCAGGCAAACAATCCACCTTGTTTTTTTTTTTACCAATGCTGAATGAGAGCTACTAATGTGTTCTTAAATTATTATTTTATGTATATTGATAATGATCTCAACAAAATCACTTGAATTCAGGTGATTACATTTGCAATGTGCCCTGTTCATTTATATTTTATTCTTACTTTGTTATGTTTAATGGCCTGTACTGCCATCTGTGTGCCAGTTTAAGTGCTGTGGCAGTAACAGCTCATCAGACTGGTCAGAGAGTGTGTGGATCTATGCGTCAGAGAATGACAGGATAGTTCCGGATAGCTGCTGCAAGACCCCCAGCGACCACTGTGGCCGCAGGGACCACCCATCCAATATCTACAAAGTAGAGGTACAGAACTGTATGTCTTGCTATTGTTTAACAGTGTCAATACATAATTTAAATGTTTTGCTTTCTTCTTGTACACTTAGGGTGGTTGCATTATACAGTTAGAGAACTTCATCTTGAATCAGTTGTACATCCTTGGTGGTGTGGGAATTGGAATTGCATTTCTGCAGGTAAAACTGTAAATCGCAATCTGATGCATTATTTATAGCAGGTAAAATTACTTATTGTACAAATCATGATCACTTACTGTACATAAGGGTATTACATTTTAATATTTCTATCTCTTATAGCTTGTGGGGATGATGTTCACCTGCTGCCTTTATCGAAATTTGAAAGAAGAGACTAAGACTGGAACTCTTTGATATAGCAATTTGTATTACATTGTATATGACACTACATCTACATAAAATAGTCTATATTATATTAACACATTTGGAGTGATTACTTTCATAACTGTGATGTGATTGTATGTTTTTAAGTTTTGCTGCTGGACAGCACTGCTTTTCCTGTATGATATTTCA
>JAODUG010024814.1:28904-43804 GCA_027564795.1 Aphredoderus sayanus
CTTTCATAACTGTGATGTGATTGTATGTTTTTAAGTTTTGCTGCTGGACAGCACTGCTTTTCCTGTATGATATTTCAATGCACAATTTTATTTTATCTTTCATTTTAAAATATAGCCTACTGTTAAACAACATATGCTACAATATATAAAAAACTAAAGAGCAGATCAAACCCTGTTTTTGGTTATATTAAATGTACAAGAATTTTGTAGTTGAATGCCTATCTTTCACATTTAGAAATCTTCCTTTTGAAAAGAAAGAAAATAATAAAATACTACACAACTTTGTATTTTATCGCATACACCTTTATTTTGAAACATTAGTCGGATGTTGTTGTCAGCTGACATTTTCTTTACATATTCTTCCTCATACAATTCAAAGAAAAGCATACCTTTATATTATATTACACAACATAGCCAAATAATATCATTGCCGGAAATGTCTGCGAAGCCAACTTGCTTGATAGTGGCGAGCGCTGTGCCCAAGGGTAGGTACTTCAACAGTTAGATTTTCATGGTGATGACCCATGATAGATAATGCAAGCCCTTAAACGATAGACGCTGTACATAGCATTAGCAGTTCTAGTAAAACATCCATGAATGTAGAAGACTTGACTAGCAGCAGATTTGTGGTAACGTCACACACCTCTTCTACATGCCTTTTGTTTAGGTGTTTCTGCAAAATCATTCCACCAATCTTTCAGTCTCTGCAGTTCAGTGTTTAATTTGCAGACAGCAACACCGGGGGTGAGAGTTTTATTTATTTATTTAGAAAATAACTTAAAGGCAGTTATCAAAATACGTATGTAATTAAAATTGTTTTGTTGTTTGTTATTTTTTATTATTATTTATTATTGTAGGGAAAGCCCATTAACTTTGTTGGGGTTGATGAAAGCACTGGGAGATGGGTGCAGGACTTCAGTGCGAAACCATATGCAACACCCGCCAAACTTGAATCTATAGATGGTAAACAAATAATAATTTCCCTATTTAAGTGAATAGTCAGCCTAACCGTTTGAGTTGCGTTGTTTTAACTGCCCAGCTCAAGCTGCTAAACTGTCACTCACCCATTCAAGGTGCCAGATATCAAGCGCTGCTCATCCCAGACTGCCCTGGAGCGCTCAGTGACCTGGCACACAGTGGATCCCTGCACCGCATTCTCACACACTTTATTTCTCAGCAAAGTGAGTCTGAGCCGCATTTACAGAAGATCTTGTGTCAGGTGGAGGCAGTGAGGGGAGTCTCTGATGTCTCTGACTTTTAACATGTAAACACTTGTTATAGAGCCTGTATGTGCGGTGGGAGAAGGAGTATCAGCTTTATGTTGTGTCACCGAGGGACAGAGGTGGATCTTCAGTGGTTACAGTCTAACTGGGGTTAGTTGTCATAATGTGTTTTATTCAATTGCCTGCAGCTGTCCGCCATGTATTATAAATTGACTCTCATGTTATATTGCTTTTAATGGAGTATTTTGCATTGTTTTGACTGTCAACACACCTTGTAAACACTTTTTTAAGGTTTATAATTATTAATTGATAACTAATTGTCTTGCAAGCCTTCAGTTTTTGAGCTGGTGAGGAGGCCTGACTTTGCCAACCTGCCATTAATAGTGGAAGACTTTGTGAAAGACAATGGTGGAGCATACACAGGTGAACATTACATTAATGTGTAAAGTACAGTTACCACAAGGTCTGATGGGTTAATCTATTCCAAAACAATGCTTATCTTTCTGTTTTTCAGCAAGTCAAGAGGATGCCATGCATGTTGTCATAGACAGACACCTAATAACTGGCCAAAACATTCATTCTACTTTAGTTGCTGTAAATAATCTAATCCTACTATGTAATGGGAAGTAAAACCACAACACCACATTTTCAACCAAATTCAAAAACATTTGTCTCTAATGCATATTATTAATTAACAACATTTGATCATCACACAAACAAAAACGCTTTAAGATTAGTTTATTTGTATTGCAAGTACAAGTTCATTATTTTAATGTGCAATTTACAAAGCTATTAAAAAGAAAACTGAACCCAATGGAAAAAAACATTTTAAATGAGACTTAGACATGGAAGACAGGAGCTCAGATGCATCCAATCCAGATAAGGTACATTAGACCATGAAACATTCTTGCAGAAAGTCAATCTTAATACTACTCCTACAGAATATTATTTAAGATCGACAGGAACATAATAGCAATGTTTTCCATTAGCTAGTTCAGTAGGTAGACATAAATGTGGTCATGCTGTAGCTGCACTGTACTGTATTTTAACAGTTTAGTATATTTTTACCCGATTGTCAGTGAAAAGGAATTAAAAAAAGTTTTTTTTAAAAGATCTCCAATTTTCTTTGAAGTAACTAGCGCCTGTTTCACCAGTGCTGACAAAATGTCTTTCTTTCCATGACCTTCTGATAAGCACCAGGCCAACAGTACCACAAGTTGAGTATTAACTAAAACCCTGCCTATGGCTGGTTCCAGAGTTCATTTACAGAAACATTATCCCTGCAAACAGCATCAGGATTTTTAAGCGATGCTTAATTGAAGACACACACACACACAAAATCCACGTTTCTGTTCTCATATAAGATCATAAAAATAATCCAGTCCTTGTCCTAATTCCCACAAGGAAACTCCAGTGCCCATTTCTGTAGCTAAGGCGATCCTTAAGTAGATTGACTAGAATGTAATAGAAAAACACACGATTAATGTTAATGTCACTGTCTATCGAAGAAATTAGATTGTAAGTATGTGACATGCTTCACATTAGCATCCACAAACTTTTATTTTTTAATGTTAGCGCCTTACCTTCAGTGTTGGATAGTACAGTTCATGCTTAATATTATTCCTGAAATGAAAATAAAGTTTAAAGTTAGTTAAATAATGCAAATGGTTTTTTAATCCTCAAGCACAACTTGTTAACATATGACATTCAATATTACCTTTTGTAACTGAAATAATGCTCTCCAGAATATTCATCCCAGAGAAGTTTTGGCCTAAATTCCCGTAAAAGTTCAATGTACCTGAAGACGATAAAATAGAAGGTAAGGAGAGAGTGGAGATGTTTTGAATGTTTCTTACTTTGACATAAATCTATGCACTCAGTCACTAAGCGTTTTCAGTCATGTGTACACAATATTTGTTTATAGTCATAAGAACATACTTGCAACTAAAATATGAAGGAAAGCAAGAGTCAGTGGTCATTTGAACATTGGTGAGTTATTTTCACATTCAGTATACGTAATGACTTTATTTTCATTCTACATTCAATTGTTAACGTGAGAGTTATATTGTGCCATTGTATTTATCACCATCAGGAAGCAATTCAAATATAATATAAATGATGTCATGTCATAGTTATACGTTACATTTTGAGAGGGATTAGGAGAAAAAGAAGTGAATAGTGAGTGACTAAAGAAGCTGTTGTTGAATCATTGTCAATATCAAATTACGTATATGGACTTGTAACAAGGTAAGGAAGAAATTATACTGTAAAATGAAATGTTCTACAAAACTATATTACGTTTGAAACCCAAAAAAAAAACATTACACTCGTACCTGCTACCCAGGATTGGGTCCGCTCCATTTTTCGAGAAATCAATACCATACAAGTTAAGTCCCAGCAGAATCTTTTGTCTCCACTGGTTACTAGGACATAGCTGCAGTATGCAGTCCCTCACCCAGGGTAAGGGGGAGCTTGGACCTGATCTAAAAAAACAACAACACACATACTGTACAATTTATATTTTAATTAAACAAAAACATGTTTTGTACTAAAAGGAAATATTAGTATTAGTTCTTTATTCAGATCAGAGCACCACACACATTAATTTATAGCCAATCTGGACAGATATTAACTGTGTTAAAGTCTGACCTTCCAGCATTGGAGTAGTCGTATGTCATGAGGCTAAATCCATCCACCACCGGAACCAACTCCTCAAACTCCTCCCGACCAAACATACCTGGCTGCCCCGTGCTGACAGTTATGTAAAAAAATGCAATGAAAAATTAAACATTTGTTAATATTATATTTTGACTATAGTGGTGTTTTGTGTTGAATAAACCCCCAGTTTCACTCACCTTGTCACAGCAGGTGGGATGACAAGGATGCAGTCTAATTTCTTTGTCTTTAAAGTCTCACATATGTGTTTCACTAAGTGAACCAGCTCCCTGTATGGAAATCAGTTTTTTTTTTGTTTTCTGTGTGTGCTTTACCCAGAAAAGCAAATCAAGTAACAGAATAGCACTGAAAGTAATTTGAAATGTTGAATTACTCACTTTCTTTTGTTGCCTCCCAGTTGACTCCACAACTCTAAGGTATAACCATCAAAGCCTTCAGTCTACGAACAATATAAACGTGTCATCATGGAGAAGCTATACAGATGTTGCATCTGGTCAATTCTGTTCATTACTGCTAATTATTACCTTTGCAACATCCACCAGCTCACTTCCCAGCTCTTCAATCTCATCCTCACTATCCAAAACACTACTGTAGTCTTGGTAAGACCAGCCATCAAATAACAGCCGAGGCACTAGAGCAAAGGAGAAGGTGTATTTTATTTCCTGAATACAACGGCAATTTTAGAAGAGATCTCTCACATAAAGTCTCACATGTCTTTCACTAAGTGAACCAGCTCCCTGTATGGACAGACTCTAAATAGAGATAAGATGCATCTAAAAATATACTATTTATCAGCTCACCCAGCTTAATTTTTCTGTTGGACCTCCTCACAGCTTTGACCCAACCTGGAAACAAAAGCCCTACAGTATTACTTACTTGATAAAAGGAAACCCTTTTTAAGGCCAAGATGAAGGGCATGGCATCATACTGTACTGTTATGTAGGCCTTTTTACCTGGGTCGTGATCATGGAGGCCGGTGACGTCAAAGATTTCTGGACCTCGTCTGCGAAGCTGGAGCCAAACTGGAGACAGTGAAGTCAGTTTGGAACCAAATGTCTTGGCTATATCATAGCCATGGGCATTCCACTGAATAATTAAAAAATATACTAGGTCAGTATAAAATATATAATTTACTTACATGTGAATACAAATAATATTGCCATCAAAGTTGAAAAATGTGTCAGACTTACAGGGGTGATGTATCCCAGTACTGGTCCTTGAAAGGTTCGCTTAACTTGTGCACAGTACCTCTTTTCCTCCTTTACTATATCTTTCCATTGCGGGTCAGACACAACAAGACCCCTCTCTGACACAGACAACTCTGACAAAAGTGACGACTTTTATTGGGAAAAAAGCAAAACATTCAAAAACGTAAGCATACTCTCTCGTTTATAGAGATCAGAGTACATTTGATCTACGATTTATGTTGAGTAAGTCCTGTCAAAAACAGGTTGAGGCAAATTTACATACCGGTAGCTTGTAATGCCAAGGATTGAAGAAAAGGTATGTATGTTACTCACCTCAACATTTGTTTTATGAGGTTTTTTTGCATCCGTTTTGGAGAGAGTGGCACTAACCATCAAAACGCACAAGATGGTGTGCAATAGGATTAACGTCCCTTTCATTTGCATTAATATAAAATGATACACCGGGGCTGTTTGAGTTAGATGTAAGATGCCCTCTCTTCCTGATTGTAATGCAGGTTAACATAAAATAAATGGCAAAATCAACATGCGGTACAATATAATACAAATCCACAATCCCACAATGTTTTGCAGACCACTGACAGATGAACGACACACGCTAGTTTGATATTGGAAGTTAGTATACTAACAGGTTTGGCGGCTATGCTGGTTTGACGACTGGTCAACGAGGAAATGCAACGTTGCTGTACGTTTCAAAATAAAAGTGCAAGGCATGCTTAGTCCCTCGGCTAAAAGTCATCTCAGCCGATAGATGGCAGCCTGGGATACTAGCTTAATGCATTTGTACATATTTACTGTCAAGCAAGATAATGCTGTTTATGCTGGTTCGATTATTTACATCGCAACATTGTATTCATAATAATATAACATTCGTTATTTAAGGTACTGGAGATAACAAAGGTTTGCAAAAGGCTTACATACATCTGTGCTTACTCTGCATAATGTTGTTTTCCCAGTACAGTTAGCTACTGCCGGCTAAATTGTAAGCATTAGCCTTTTGCTGTTACTGTCATTACTACTAGATTTACACGTTTTACTGTGTTTTACTGTGAGATGATATGAGTACTACATTCAGATCGTGTAATTTATGTATAATAGATTTGAACCTGATTGGGTCTATTCTATATGTAATTGGATTTTGAATATTGTGTTTGTCTTTGTATTATTTAAGTGAGTTATGGAAATTGAACGATTTGTGTCCAAGACACTTGAACTTCTTGAGGAAGAAAGAGAAGCTGAAATAGAAGAGACCAGGTATGTGTAATAGGGCCACCTTCTGTATTCCAAATCCACCAAACCATTATTATTTTAACATTTATTGCACAGTCAAAAATATAGTTGACATTTCCCAACCAAACCATGACTCTTTTCTGGATTTAGGGCATGGCAGGAGAATATTTCTCTCAAGGATCTTCAAATCAAAGGAGTATGCCTGCTGAAATTACAGATAGGAAGCCAGTCTACTGGCCTATATGGCCGAACCCTTCTCAGCCTTGAGCCAAGAAAACACATAGGTGTCTCTGTCCTTCCAAGTAACAGCTTTGGACCTGGTAAGAATTTTGAGTACAATATTCCTCATCATTGGCTAACGTTATGCAGGTTATCGTATTTAAGCCAATGTGAAATTGCTGGCTTCTGTCACAGGAGATATAGTTGGCCTGTATGACACCAGCGGATGCACTGCAGCCTCTCAGCTTGGCACAGGGATAGTGACGAGAGTCAGCCAGACATCTGTAACTGTGGCCTTGGAGGACACACAGGATGGATTTGAGTCTGAGTCCCTCTACAACCTCCTGAAGTTGGCAAACGACGTCACATACAAACGAATGAAGCGGTTAGTCACCTCTGTAATGTAGCATGCCAAGTTCAAGGTCTAATGTACAATATTTGATTTGAAACAATTGTTTGCTACTTAAGATGTAGTAGAGGAATTGTGTCCTGAGCAGAGAATGACATCACACTCCCTCCTCTATTCTTTCATTTAATTGCTGTCTGGCTGCATGTGTGACTGTAGGTTACCCACAAAGCATTTGTTTTGGTTTGAGAGGCTGGTGCTTGGTGTGACATCTAGTGTCAGAATATCATACATTATAGTGTAATATTAATTATGGTTGGAACTAATGGTTATTTTTCTTCTATCAATGTATCTGATTTCTATCTCAACCAGGTTGAAAAACATTCAAAAAGGTTTAATTGTTATCACAATTATATTGATTAGTTTACCCGGCAGTCTTAAATGTTAGTAACATTTTAAAATACAGAACAAAGGCAGGCATTCACATTTATTTTCCTCACAAATGGTACATGCATTTCTTTTTTTAACGTTATTTAACAATCATTTCAAATTGTATTAGATTGATTAGATGGCAGTTTATTATTTAGCATATACAACACATTGAACATCTTATTTTCATCATGCTTTTCTTTTTTTCCCAGTGCCCTAAATGCTTTGAATGGGTATAGTAGTGGACCTGCCTCCAATTTGATAAGTGTTCTGTTTGGATATTCAGAACCTGGCTCTGATTCCCAGCAAAGTGGGTGATTTTAATAGACATACAGCACCATGCTATTTACACCAGAATACAACTTTTAACAATTTTAGGCAGAGCATTTTTGTTCAGTTCACGCTTTCACTGTATCATTCACCTGTTTCTGCCGTTCCACAGATGATCTGTCTTTCTTCAATACGGACCTGGATGAGTCCCAGAGAGAAGCAGTGTCATTTGCTCTGTCTCAGCGGGAGGTGGGAGTCATTCATGGACCCCCAGGAACTGGGAAAACTACCACAGTGCTAGAGATCATCCTCCAAGCTCTCAAACAAGGCCAAAAGGTGCCTTTTAATGCTTGGAATCATTACATGTTTTCATAAAACATGTAATGTTTTCTGAAATATTTGTTGGGCATTGCTTTGCCATATGTAGCATATACCTGAACATAATTTATTTAAAAAGATTTGTAAACATACAGTACATGTCATCATGTGTTTCAATTACTTGTTACTGTATTTTTAACTTAAAGCAGTCACTTGAGAATACATAGTACCAGGAGAGATTGCAGTCGGCATTTCATACACACAGGTACATGTATATTTTTGAGAAACAGTGGTGGGCCCATACAACTGTGTTTCCTGCCCAGCTAGCCCACTAACACAGGGCTTGATTCATGGTGACCGTCAGCACGAGGACATAATATTGAAATGGTTTTACAATTTAAATCCACGTTGATCTTGTTGTTTTCTGCTTGTACAGGTCCTGTGCTGTGCGTCCTCTAATGTGGCTGTGGATAACTTAGTGGAGAGGCTAGCGAGATGCAGAGCCAAGGTCCTGCGACTGGGTCACCCAGCCAGGCTGCTGGAGTCGATACAGAAACACTCCCTAGACGCTGTCCTGGCCCACAGCGACAACAAGAACATCATTGCTGACATCCGCAGGGACATCGATAAAGCATTTGTAAGCGCACGGTAATGCCTGTTCCTCCTACAGCATGTCTGTCGTCGACAATCGTTTGTCATACTTGACTGTTGACGTTGTCGCAAGGTGGGAATGAAGAAGGTTCGCGACAAAGGAGAGCGCGCCAACTATAAAAGAGAGATAGGGGAGCTACGCAAAGAGCTGCGAGGCAGGGAATCGACGGCCATCACGCAGATCCTGAAAAGTGCTGACGTGGTGTTAGCGACTAACACGGGTCAGTAACAGTCCCCCGGTCAAGTAACAGCTTGTCATTGCATGTGTTGATAACCGCCAATCAGACGCCACTTCTCTCCGTCCCCGCAGGTGCTTCTGATGATGGCCCCCTAAAATACCTACCAGCGGACCATTTTGATTGGGTGGTGATAGACGAGTGTGCGCAGGCCCTGGAGAGCAGCTGTTGGATTGCCTTGCTCAAAGCCCGCAAGTGTATCCTGGCTGGCGACTACAAGCAATTACCCCCCACCATCAAATCGCAAACGTAATATTATCCCCCGACCCATGTCCCTCCTGAAAACAGACAACTATTTTGAACTTTGAACTTTACATTCAATTAGTTTATTTGATAGGGACAGAGCGCATTAATGAGCGTCGGTATAAAATACAGAATGTTTAGCAACAGGGCTATTTTACGTTCGTAGTATTTACGCAGGTAACAACACAAAATAAACACAGAAACAGTACTAGTAGTAGCAGATACAATTATACAAATAGAAAAAGGATGTAATAGTTTTTTTTCCCCCATTGGTCTGAAAGGTTCTCTTCCGTTCTGTCTCTTGAAGGGCTGCATCAAAAGGCCTGTCAGTCAGCCTCATGGAGAGACTCATACAGAAGTACGGGGACTCTGTGGTCCGCATGCTAACAGTACAGTACCGTATGAACAGAGCCATCATGGAATGGGCCTCAAAGGAGATGTACCAGGGACGTCTGACTGCTCATAGCTCTGTAGAGAGACATTTGTTGAAGTGAGAACAAATCTTCAAATATTGGCTAACATGCATGTAGAAGTGCAAAACTGTGGAGTGGAACTAAAATCAGCATTATGTCCAAACAGAGATCTCCCAGGACTCAGCTGTGTCGAGGAGACTAGTACCCCGCTTCTTCTTATTGACACTGCAGGTTCTGGTCTAAGTGAAATGGAGGTCACCGATGAACAGTCCAAAGGCAATCAAGGTTAGGTGTATTCTAACAACTGAATAATAAAAAGCAAGTTTGTAACTTGTGGGGCATGATGGATAATATAGTGTTGTTTTGCTGTGTTCTCAGGTGAAGTAGACTTGGTTGAGCTACATATAAAAGCCTTGACTGAAGCTGGCCTAAAAGCTAAAGACATAGCAGTTATTGCCCCATACAATTTACAGGTAAGCCATTGAAACTGGACTTATGCATTTTAAGAATACTGGTAATTGCAACTTTATCTTTAATGTGTGGGCACTATGTAGGTCAACTACCATCTGTACTGTACACTTGCCACAATTAGCTTTTACCTTTTTTGTAAAGGTTCATCTTCTGCGCCAAAGGCTTTCCGCACAGCACCCTGACCTAGAGATCAAATCAGTGGATGGTTTTCAGGGCAGAGAGAAAGAGGCTGTTGTCTTGTCACTAGTTCGATCTAACAGGAAAGGTAACGTATTGAGAAGTCTTTTCGTGTCTGGCTGCATTAGCAAAGACAAGTCTTTCTTCATACATGTTTGTGTTTAGGCGAGGTTGGATTTCTTGCTGAAGACAGGAGGATTAACGTGGCTGTTACCCGTGCTAGACGTCACCTCGCTGTCATCTGCGACACACAGACCGTTCAGAGCCATGCCTTCCTCAAGTCTCTGGTCAGTCACATGACTGAGTGTGGAGAGGTCCGAACAGCGTTTGAGTACCTCCAGGACATTGTGCCGCAGAACCACACCCGCCTTCCCAAAGATGCCAAGGTTAAAAGCTCTGCTAGCAGCAACTCATTGACCAAGCAGAAGATCAAAGGGCAACCAGAACAGAAAAAGTCCACTAGCAGCAAAACAAAAGACAATTCTGCTCACTCGGTAAAGCAAACAAAACCCGGTACTTCAGGACTGACACAGGAAGAAGAGACTAAGAACAAATATGCTGAGATCATGAAGCAGGTGAAGAGCTTTCTGAGCGACAAGAATCGAACTGAACTACAATTCCCACCGACCCTCAACTCTCACGACCGCCTGCTTGTCCACCAGATCTGTGAGGAGCTGGGAGTTGGGCATGAGAGCAAAGGGGAAGGAAAGGACAGGTGCATCACAGTCTCCAGACCTCTGACGTCCAGCCCGACTGAGGTGGCTGTTACTCAGGAGCTGACGCCATCAGAATCTGTCCAGGAAAAAGAGGCAGTCCCAGAGCCCCAGGGAGGGCTAGACCTTAAAATGTTACATTTAGAGAGGATGAAGAGAGAGCAGCATAAGAGGGAAGAAAACGCCCAACAAAAGAAGCAAGCAGATAGCAGCTGCCCAGGGCAAGTCCAAACATCTAAGAAGACCAAGTCAGCTAAAGGTTGGCAATAGTAATACACGCGCCACTTATCCTCCTGAGTATTTGTAGTTGCTACATGCCGTGGTGTGTTCTTTCTTAATCCTTTCTTCCAGGAAAGAGCCATACCAAAGTGGGCGCCTGCGGTATCGCTGCTGCCGCCACTGCAGATGAGGACTTTGACACACTTCTAACTGCTGTGATCAAGGCTGAGAGCGTGTGTAGTTTTGTCAAGTGTAAAGCCTCTGTGCTTACACTTGGTCAGCTCTGCCAGTTTTGCAACAGGCAGTATTGTCTAAGTCATCACATACCCGAGGTAATTTGCAGAGAAGAACCAAGTGTTTTGTTTTTTAAATGTACATTTTATTTCACTTTTTATAGACTGAATTTCTTACAAACACATAGGGATTACCACATGGGACAGTGCATCACAACCACATGTGGCCATACAGCAGATTAAACTCTGGATAGCCTCGTGAAAGCATTCTGATACTGCAAGCTCTGCTTCACTTTGCATATCAGTCTGGGAATTCTCAATTGAAAACCGACCCATCAGTAGAGAACCACAACCAAGGTGGTCCAATCACCTGCTAAAGGCTTGATTGACACCTATTGGCACCTTCTGTCTAACAAATGATTTTCAGTTTGTGAGACTGAGCATCATTGTAAAACAAAATATTCATAGAGTTGTAGCTTTCAAAATCATATGGGCTTTACCAGGCTAGACACAATTAGCTAGTAACTAATGGAGAATTATAACAATCACATCCAATTAGCTGAAAGCTATAGCATTGTTTAATTGTTAGCTGTCAAACTTGTAATTGTACTCCCATTTTATCATTTTAGGTTCATGGCTGTGGAGACAAAGCTAAAGCCAATGCTCGAATGAGAATAAGCAAGGAAGGTGTTCTGTATGCTGGCAGTGGGAAAAAAGATAATTCCATGGACCCGAATAAGAAAGCCTATCTGCAAAGAAAACTGGACTCTAAACTTAAAGATTTGGCAACTCAAAGGAAGATAAAAGGCAAAGATAAAGCTGTTTAGTTATTACATATCTTTGTTATTTCTAACATTATTTAATTCTTATTAAATAATATACCTGATTGTGAAACAGTTACTTTGTGTGTGTTTGTTTGTGTATGACTTATACATTGGTTTGTTTTCACTGAATACATTTAATTTTAAATGTTTTTTGCTGTAAAATAGAATAGTGTTTATTAATCCTTTCGAAATTCCGTTATGTAGTGATACAAATATACACAGTATGACACACAATGCAGCCTACTTAACATTTACAGATATTTTCATTGGACAAATTATTAGTGGACTGGCACTATCCTCACCCTTGCACATGCCAGGGGAAAGGTATGGAAAGAGTCTTTCTGTGAATTTGTCTTTAAACATGTGTATTAGTGTTGAATCAATAGGGTTGATGAATGACACCTTTCCCTTGTTGTAGTCCAGCTCCACAATAATCTTGTGGGGTTTAAACTTCAGCATCAGTTTGGTACGAGGATTGGTCTGAGCCCAGTATGTATCACCATTACACAAGCCAATCACCCAGAAGCCCTCTGCCGGGTTCAAGAAGATGGTGGTCTTCCTTTTAATCGACTCTCGGGCTACTCCGATGTACCAGTCTGTGCCTTGTCCCACCTCTACTGTCCAGCTGTGTTTTCCTGAAGTGAAACCTGTGGCACCAAGCACAGCGATGCGGCTGCTGCAGCGCTCCAGGTTGTCAGGGAGGGCCTGCTTCCTGCCGTACTGCACGCAGGTCAGCTCATCTGAGAGGCACAAATTGGACTGGGCTGTGTTTGGATCCAGAGTGACAGGAACTGTGGAGTGGGGAAATAGATCGGTGGATGGAAACAACCTGTTTATAGTGAACAATGCAGTCCTAGGCTGGCTACTCACCATGCTTGACAAATTTAAACATCTTCTTCCAGATTTCAAATTTAAGCCCTCCCAGATGTTTTGCAGAGTCTATCAGAATGTCTCTGATACAGGCCTGCTCTTTAACATTGTATTTGGCTCTGAAAAATGACAATACTTAATACATTCTATCATTTTGACAGCTAATACTATAATACAGAAATGTTTGGTAATACCTGGTCTTTATCTGCTTGTAGTGCTGTGGCAAATGTGGAAGGAAAAAATGCATATTAACAACTGAATTATAACAGTTATGTATTAGTGTAATGTATCTTACTATACCTCTAAGAACAATGAATCCCCTTCACAGATGGATAACTCTAAATCACTGATGACGGAGGAGAGTGTTGTGATGACCTCCTCAATGTGCCTCAGCTTGTCACTCATAACTTGTTTTTTCATTTCTGCTTCTTGTTTGAGCTTTGTCAGTCTGGCCTTTTCCTCTTTCCAAAGAAACGCATGTAACCTCTCAAACTCCTCCTTTATTACTCTCTCATTTGCTTGAGCTTGGATCTGTCAATCATGACATATTGGTTCATTCAACAAACATGATTGTCTTGAACAGCGTGTGTTAGGCATAAACCTAGAACGTACATGGCCTACAGGACATTCCTTTTGCATACAGTATAAGGAAATACATGTTACCAGAACTGACTGTCAAATCATGATTAATATGGTACCTCAATGTAATTGTGAATTTCTTTCCATTGCTCTTTTGTCTTGTTCTGTTCTTTCAGCTCTTCATGGAATGCTTCCAGCTTGTTTGAGATCTCTAACTGGAAAATAATTTAGTAAAATTGATAGATAATTTAATACTAGCACTATAATTGTCATTTGTTCATTTATCATTTTATGTTAGAAAGAACATACCTTTTTCTCCTGTGCTGCCTCACTTACTGGAGAGCATTCATGAATTTTATGTTCCTTTGATTCATGGCAAATGAGACAAATAAGCTCCTCATCATTTTGACAGAAAAGATTGAGCTTCTCATTGTGCTGAGCACAATATTTTTCTTCAGTTCTACATGTCCCCTGGACTTTAAAGGAGTCTGCAGCTATCTTTAGAGACAAATTGATAGGAGGCCTCTCAGAGATCGACAACCTGCGGCACCGTGGGCATTCTCTAGATCTCATAAATTTCCAGCGTTTATGTAAACAAGATTTGCAAAAGTTATGGCCACACTTCAGGACAACAGGGGTGCTGAAAATCTCTTCGCATAGTTGACAACGCAGGTCCTCTTCAGAGAGTGAAGTTGTGGCTGCCATACTGTATGATCCAGTTTCTGTTGCCTGCGCTCTGTAAAATCAATCTGTGCCACTAAGACTTAGTTACACCTAGTCTACATGAAACTGTTGACAAGCCAGTTGAACTGGTTGAGTTCACAGTATTTCTGTCAAACTTAATTTAAGTTCTCAGAATTTATCAGATGCTTTTATCCAACATAAAGTGAGAGTGTGTACAGGACAAATACTGTAGGATGGGCAGCTCAGGATACCTACAGTATGCCTTTCAGCTGGGAGTCCCAGCCTGTCCTGTCCTGTGTCCATCTGTGGCATCCTTAAGCAATATATCTAATACCTACCTATTTCTTTAAACTTGCATGCAAAAAATAAACTGCAACCGCAGTCTGTTAATAATACTTGAAAATATACTCAGCAAAAAAGAAAACGTCCTCTAACTTTAAACTGTTTTTACTTTCAGTAAACTTAGTGTCTAAATATTTGTATGAACACTAAAAGAGTCAACACCATAAGATATAAACTAAAAATGGTTCACAGACATGTGACTAACAGAAATAGAATAATGTGTCCCTGAATGAAGGGAGGCTCAAAATCAAAAGTATCTGGTGTGGCCACCAGCTGCTTGAAGTACTGCAGTGCATCTCCTCCTCATGGACTGGACCAGATTTGTCAGT
>JAODUG010024815.1:0-20400 GCA_027564795.1 Aphredoderus sayanus
ATATATATATATATATATATATATATATATACATACATATATACACACAAAAGAAAACACATAACTTTACTGTTACTAACCCAACCAAGGATGCTGTCAGTGTGTCTTTCCAGACCCAAAGGTTGATAGTTCCATCCCTGGAATAACATATACAGTAGGTACCATTATAGTCCAGGATAAACCCCATGTTTAGCAACGGTGTGGCTCTATGTAGGGGTAGATTAGAAGTAGAAAATGGTATCTGCTGTAGTAAAGGTAAGTGTCAGTAACTCAACAGTTAAGTGTGGGAGGGGCTTGCACAGTGAAAGCAACGTTTTTGTAATGATAATTTTAATGTAACCACAATTTGAATTGCGGATCAAATCAAGAACAGTATAGTACAGTACCGTACCCTTAAATGTAGCTTCAAACGACCCTGTTTGATCATACAGTGGTTAACAGTAACGTACCTGTACCGTAACCTTGACGCATGTTTTGACTTCGTAGCTAATTGTAACCAACAATGATTAAAAGACAACGCGCGTACACAGTTAATATGCATTTCTTTGTACTATTATTAATATAATGTTAACTTCAAATTACTATAACTAAGTTGCTGTAGTGAGTCTCGTTCATTTACAGTACACTGATTAGTCAACAGTCCAGTTACTGTACCGTGCTGTAACACAAATGACACTTCCGGGCTGCGGCGCTAGCTACATTGGCAACATAAGTATCATATTCTACGCATCCTTCGTTAAATCGTATGAATAAAACTAAGTAATACATGTCAAATAATCGTACCCTCCTCCCCGCTCTGCCCTCAGGTCGCAGCTGGTCCTGTCGACTGTGAATTCGTATCAAAGTGGGCCCATTAAATGTACGAAACCACATCGCGCCGCCGGCCATGACTCCAATACGACAACTACGGAAGCCCTTCACGGCCGTAGCAACCGTATACGAAAGTGAACGCGCTTGGGGTCGTTAGGAACAATACTTTATAATTCTTTATTAAAACTATAGTTTACAAGTTACAGAAGTAAAGTACATTGTATAAGAAATATACCGAGGCGTTTAGACACACACTAACACACTAATTACCATATCAATACAGTATGGAAACCATATGCCTAAATATTAAGGACAAATCTGATAGCTTCTACAGAACAAAGGTTCATCATCATGAGAACAGTCACCTTATCATTTTGGTTTCCCCAAACATTAAAAAAACGTCACTTATTTCCGAATATAACTTCACATACAATTCCCAAACGCAATGCAAAAGATATAACATGACATTTATCAGTTACTTTGCTTTTATAAAAGCCTACTGCAGCTGACAACATAATCGTTCTGACAGGTGGGTGTAGATGAGATGTACGGTATGTAGGAATTCAGCCTTGACACTGCTCGAATCTGAAAACAGAAACAAAACAACACAAATAAACTCTCCCATCACCTGGTCTGTTTTAGTTTTAATGACAGAAAACTCCCAATATAGAAAAACAATACAGGCAAGGCAATGCCTGCATGTATAGCATGATAATATGCTGCCATGTCAGAGTGACTCTCAGGCTGACAGTAACAGTACAAAAAGCTGATCAATGACTGACAGTGTGTATACACACACATACAGACATGCTTACACACAAGTGACCTAAGGCTATGTGCGTACCGATTCAATTCCTTGTAGACATCATCCGCTCCTCTCGGCTTCAAATCCTGGCAGAAGTAGTCACAAAACGGACACAAAAGGTGGGTTTGGAGGCACAGTTAAAAATAATAATAAGGCCAGTGATGTGCTGAACAACATCCCCCCCCCCACCCCAATTCCATTTCTCCTCATTCTCTTAGTTTTTCATTTAAATAAACGTGCAAAACACATTTTTCAGGTCTTGACAACACAAATCCTATATTCTAAATAGCCAAATCTATCGGGCCATCATCCCTTACACACATCTAAATAACCCCCAAGTACGTCTACTGAAACAAATAGCCTAATTATAATAATAAATAAAAAAAATACACTAAAATACAAAGTAAAAACATTTAACCTAAAGACATGAGCAGGGAATGTTTTCGGCAGGAGAAAGCATGTACATGTATAGTAGAGTAGTAAAAGAAGAGGTGAGGCAAATCTATAGCACCAGGGCCAGATTTATGTCTCTCTTGTGTGTAATGCAATATAGATTTAGTAATGTCACTAATGTATGCTTGACAGTAAAGAAGCGGCAGGTTTATCTGTGAGAGGGCTGACTGATTGGTCTTGAGTAAGGAGTCTGAGAGAAGGCATCTGCTGACAGTTAAGGAAGACCGAGCAAAAGAATTGAAAGATAAAGATGGAGAGAGCAAGGAAAGTAGGATATAAAAGGATTTGTGCACTGGGTGAAAATGTAAATATGGCATGCACACCTATCTTTTTCTGACAAGGGGGGCACAATAACTCACCATGTAAACAGGACCATGTGGTGGAGTCTGTGGAGAGAAACAAGAAGGAGAAACACTAAATAGGCCTAAGTGGTACAGTAACAGCAATGTGTGTGGGTGTTTGTGTGTGTGTGTGTGTGTGTGTGTGTGTGTGTGTGTGTTCGCGGGGCATGGGCACTGAGCAATTTGAACTTATTAATTGAAGTTCAGTTTTGACACGAGGCTATTTGTGCTTATTCTTTGATAAATGCTTCATTGAAGATAAAAGTTCCTTCATCACCTGTCTGATGTCCTCCGGATTCTCATAGATGTTCTCTGTTTCCCCGGAGTAGTGCGAGAGCGACTGCTCGATACCTACGTGCAGACACAAGGTTTCACACCCAGGCCTTAGCCATGGAATCAACATTGGGGGGACAATCTGTCGGCATAGCACATTTGTATTTTGTTTCTTTAAATTTTTCATATAAAATATTGGGGGGGACAGCTGAATATTGGGGGGAATGTGTCCCCAATATATATTATGATTACGGCCTTGTTGCACAAGTACACGCATGTATCCTGTGCATTGCGTCCACCACACAGGATGTCACGGCCCAGAGAAACTGCGGAGGACTCACCGCGCTGAGAAATGTGTCCCTGTCTCCATAGCAACATGCCGACAGCCGCGGCAGCCAGGGGCACCAGAAGCAATAAAGCAGAGAGGGAGGGGTGCAGGGAAGTGGTGGCGACCTCTGTAAGAGAGAGAGAGAGAGAGGAAAGAGAGAGGTGTGCTTGTGATTGAGCATAATTGTAAGAAATTACGTGTGGTGAAATTATTATTATTTCTGACCAGCAGGGGGCAGGTTGGCTCTAATGACCAAGCCTACAGTATTAGGTGTGTTTGTGTGTGTGTGTGGGTGTGTGTGTGTGTGTGTTGAAGGTGCTTTACATACACCTAATATTATGGAATTTGGAGGTGATGTTGCTGTATAAAACCGATTTCTCCCACATGTTGCACCCATTTACATCATGCTGCTGTCAGGGATAGATAAATTGGTGCGGTGATTGAGTGAGAAAGGCATACACAGTCAGACAGAATAAAGACTCTGTGATGAACACTGCAATAGAAAACGTTCTGACAGACTCTCGGTTCGGACTACAGCTATGTGAGACGATTGATGTCAATCACGTGACTGGGAGAGTAGGCTATAAGAAACCCACCAGCATCACAGAGTCTCAGTAAAAGAAAAATAATTTGCACATTCTTCTAGCAAAGGCAACAGTTTATTGCAACATGCCACTATCATTTAGAATAGACACCCTGTGGGCCAGGATAAAGTAGTGGTTATAGAGTGGCAACTCTCAGCCAGAAGGTCCAGAGTTTGAGCCCCGACATGGCCAGCCTAATTTAAAAAACCCTTGTGCAAGACGTGTACCCTTGCATGCTGCTTAATAGGTCTTAAAGCTACAAGTCACATTGGAGAAATACATATGCTAATTGACCTAACTGTAACTGAACTAAAATTGGAAAATTTTATTTAGGGCAGATTCAGGTTGTGTGTTGCATGGTGGCACAAACTGAAACCTTTCATTATGACAACCCATGCACTAGAAATAAACAAAATACTGTAGAATTAGAATGAGCATCTGTTTAGTTGGACAAAGAGGAAACGGCATTGTATTTATAAGGTCTAATATGTCTAATATTGAACATTTGGGAAATGGCTAGAAAATATGTTTATTTTTACTTAAGCTCTATTTTAGTATCTGAAAAGAGAAGACAGTTGGTAACAATGTGGTAAAGAGATGAGTAACCAAACCAACCATGTTTTTGTTATGAATTTAAATATCGAATGCAACACACATAACTGTACATTTACTGTGGCAAGTATTGATGCAACAAGCCTTTTTTGACCAAACAAAAATGGGCAAAACTACCAGCACAATGTCAAACACCATCATTACCTTTAATACCATCCTTAAGCATGGTGTTTTCTGAAGCCACTGCATATTTATGTATTGTACAATGTTTATGTATTGTTAAGTATATACTGTAGATGTTTGTGTTTTGCATTAGCTATCTAGATTAATACTTTTATAATGCCAGTTTCATACATAATTCATGCATATTATTGAATAATCAATGCATAATAATCTGTGGACTTTGTTAACATTAAATTGGTGACATTTGTATGAGCCTGATGACTTGCTGTTGAAATTTCATGCAGTTTTCACAAAATCCTCCAAAAAGAAAGAAAACAGTATTTTCTTGATAAAAGGTTTGTTTAAACCTGTATAAATAGAAGAACAACATTTTACATCAATAAAATCAATGCCTGGTTGCTGAGGGTTAAGCCTTTTTGAACTCTTGAGCCTTTTGGTTACTTTTTGAAGACGTAAATAATACAAATAAATAAAAAGAGAGCAATAGTCCGGTCTTTCTATTTTGAAAGGGCCTTTTTGTTACTTTAAAGACTTAAATACATAATAAAAATAAATAAAAAGAGAGCAGTAGTCAAATCTTTCTTATTTGATGAGGACTCAGTTCAACTAGTGGTAACTCCTTGGAGAACCACGGGAGAGGGGGCATACTGAATTCAGACACACATAAACCCCATTATTTTTCAGAAATCAGACATGGAATGTTATAAAAGGTTGGGACCCAGAAATAGGACCTTCAAGGGTCATTACCTGGGTGCACATCCTGGTCAACTACCTATACTGGAATTGGGTCTACCCAATGCAACCCCTACTTCGAAATAGCACTTTGGGTACCAGTGCATATCTAACTAACAACAGCCCCATAACAAAAGTTTGAGTTGCTAAAATTATCACAATATTGTTTTAACCAAATAAACTATTTACTGTAGGTGTTAATTAGAAACATTCTGTCTTCAGTGTCTTGCATATAACGGCCACAATAAGTTGGTAGCCTTGTTGGGTGGTCAGTAGGGGAAGCAAGGCTAATACTCGCTACACCTTACACTTCTATTGACACCTGATCCTAGCACCAGGCAAACACAACAAAGTAAATAGCATTCGGCTGAGCTAAACCTCATGAATGAAACATGGAAACACGGAGAGGGTGGAGGTGTTCTTTCTAAACCACCATTACGTAAGCAAACTATTATCTTACTGTATTGCTAGTCAAATTTGGCAGAGAGGGCAGCATACAGATTAGAGGTGTCAGGTTTGTTTGCATAATAAGGAGCATGACATCATTCTTGCAAAACACAGCCATAGTGCATCATGTGGGGTTTATGAGGAAGAACAGCATAGGTTTGTGTGGAAAGCTAGAGTCCTAATGTACACTCCCTACACTGCACACTAAGCAATCCAGTGTGTCTGTTATCTATGGAGAGTATGAGCAGTCCTCCAAATTGCTTGTTTTCAATACAGCTTAAGTGCTGACTTTATTAAATACAGAGTTCACTTAATTACTGTAGATGCAAGCTGGAAGAATTTCATCACCCACACAAATCATTATTTGGGATTTACTGATGGTTAAATAATATGGCTCTGCTCAGTGATAATACTGAGAGTCTCCTTGATCTTTGTCTGGAATTAAACCCATTGGTTGAAACCAGTGTTACAAACACAATATTTTAGTTTGAGATAGCATGCCCTTCCCCTCCTGAGTTGAGTGTTCTCAATGTACTCTGGTGAGGGATGGGCATGTGTTGGCGGTATATAAAAACCATAAGACATTTTTGCAATGCTTAAATCAAAACATATCGACAGTACTGAACTACATTTAAGGGTGTGCCTTTCAAGTTTTAATAACTTGGTTTGTAGAAGCCCATGTCTTCATCAATACAGCTGTCAGAACTTCTAGTGGGCTTTAAAATAATCAATAATTATGTTAGGTATAATTGATTGGTGTGTGTGTGTATGGCAGGGGGTTCTGCTAATGGAATATTGTGGTGAGAGTTGACCCTTAAACTAACCTGCACTGTTCTCCATGCCAGCTTGAATGCATGATTTATGGTAATTGAGTGCAGTAGAGCAAGGCATAAATACCTCCACTTTCTCTCCACTCCGTCTTTCTCCCTCTCTTGCTTTCATCACCCATCATCTCCCAGCCCTTTCTCCTCGCTCGTCTTTTCTATTACAAATGATGTAGCGCTGATTCCTATCAGTGCAATTGTTGAGGAGGGAGGCTTCTAACTGACAGATCGCAGAGCTGCTCGGATGCTTTGCAAATCATGTGCTATCTCAGGGTGGCAAGCGATTACGGATCCCTGACGTTTGAGGTATTTTCCGTACTACAGAACAGAATTATGCCCTAGGCCTAAGTGATTGAGGCTGCTGCAGTTTTACCATTTTCTTAAGTGTAACACCAGACATTTTTTTACTGTGTTAGTCTTCCCTGTAGTGCCATGTATTTAAAAAGGGTTACGATTTCATATTTGGCCTCCTGTACAGTACATACAATAATAATGCTGTAAACTACAGGCTGTAATTTTTGGAAATTATTGAGTAATGCACAGGTGATGAAATTATTGTCAAGTACCAACTATTGTAACCCATATATACTAGTAATCAATCCAAGCAATATTGTACAGTATATAATATAACTTAAGATACAGCTTGACTGAATACAAGCTTATACAGTGTGGTATTAAGCAGTTACACCATCACCATCAGTGGTAACACCAAACACTTAGATACATACTTTGAGGGTTTATTCTCTGTTTAGAAAATAGATTCTGTAACTGGTACTTTACTGAGTAATTACAACTTAATACTTTATTTTATCAGTGTTGCAGTATATTACTATAATTTCCAGAAATCCTGTATATAAGTATCATGTCGCTTCATCTTAATCTACAATTGCTGTATTTTCATTTAAGTGCCAGGCATCTACTACTACTTTAGATGTGTTCAAAACCTTCAAGAGGTGTCACTATAAAGTATTTTTCTAAAGACACGTTGAAGAATATAACACTCATCATGGTTCTTCCATTTAACGTCCATGGTTGCACAATGTAACGGCTCATATTTACAAATTTCACTACAGGTATCATGTAATTATACGCTTATCCATGTATCCAATGTGCATGGCTGACATAATGTATAATCAGTATATTATGTATAAATATGTAATGTAGCAATATGTGTGAGTTCCCCCTGTTGCGGAAACAGTATTAGCCTGTTCAATCAGGCAATTATATCAAGTTTGTTGGTATTGCGTTTGTTGTACCTGGAGAGAGTTACGATATTTTACACACACCAAATGGAAGGAAAATGTACCAAAGGAAATCCAGTGGGGTCTCGCTCTCTCTCTTTCTGTGTATTATTTTCCCTCTCCCCATTACTCTTCTTCCTGTATCGTCACTGGGCATCACAATGAGCTGTAGGCTCCTCAGCACTAGTGATGTATTGGGGTATTGGTGTGAGCCCATCGCCATTAAGAGATCCATTCAACTGTCACATACGCCTGTGCACCCCCACAGCCTCCAATACAATCGCTCTGAATAATTTACTTTGGGTGGCTGGCTATGTCCTCTGGTCTTTTCTGCTTACAGCCATAAGGGCCACAGTGATGGGGAAGATATAGGCTCTGTATTGGATATATTAAAGAAATAGCAGCAAAGTGAATATGTGCTCTAGCGGACTTCTAGGATATGATAATGTGATTGTATCCTAGGACTGGGCTGGGGTGTTTCAAGGAAGGCTAACTGTATATCCCCAACAATATCAGTTTAACTGGAACTTAATGGCTTCTGACCTTGGGCTCACCCAAACGTTTTGTCTTTCCTACAGTATAGAAACATGATAGCCTAATCTACTTGACTTACGTTGTATTTATTTATTTATTTATTTATTCTACTGCTGTTTTATGTTTTGCCCTTTTCTTCTGTAGAATGTTTGTTTGTTTATGGAGTATTGCTTTTGTGTAGTACCAATGCTATACAGTATATGTGACACAAGCATATGTCAATAGCAGATTGACAGCACTCTAAACTGAATTGTTTGATCAGAAGTTGTTCATAAACAATGCCCACAGTTGGAAGAGATGGTGAAATTATGTTTCACTATTTAACCTGTATACAATACAAAAGCTACAGCTGACAAAACTGTATGTCTTATGACTGTATATATATGTAATATATTGTAAGGAGTCAAAGTAGTCCCACTTCAAATCAAGGCAAGCATATCCAAGGTTAAAAAGAAAACACCTCTTTGTTCTTAACCAAGGTACAACTGTGATTCTTTTCCAGCATTTAACAACAAAACTTCGCAACACAGAAAGCAGCATAATGGTGCTTTTGTTTTTAGCCGGTGACTGCAGTAATTTCCTCTAAACTGCTTTGGTCCACTAAAACTAATACAATTGGGTAAACAATGATACTGTATATCTTTGTTATCTTTAAACTGGCCATAGCTGTCTATACCAAATGAATTAACTAAATCACTGTTGAGTGCACTGCAGTTTTGTTCCTGTGCTCCTGTATTTTTGGAACTTCTGTTATTTAAAGTCTAAAAAAGCAGGGGTTATGGTTTCACTTCAGGTTCCTCTCTTGTGCACTAAAATTGTTGATGCTAGTAGGAGTTTATATGATGCTACAGTAACAGACCCTTAATATTTATACATACTGTACAGTGAAACCCTCTGCTCTTGTATTTTATAGCTTCTCAGAAACAGAAAGGCTCTTTTCTGTATACTCTCTCCATCTATATTCCGCCCATCCAATTTAGACTGGCCCTGTGGACAGTTACCATGAAGCTGGTGCAAATCCCTAGAAAGAATTCTTTGTACAGCACATGTGTGCGAAAAACATGCAATCCTATGCAATCAAATGCAATCAGAGTTCATATCTGCACACTCAACAGGAACCATTCATCAGCTATAGCAAAAGAAACCATAAAATCCCTCCCACCTATAGAGGGCAGCACTACGGTGTACACAGCAAAGACAGCCTGTCCGTTCTTCAACTTCAGGGTGCAGGTGTAGTTCCCAGCTGTGTCAGGGGTGATTGGCATGGGTAACCTTGTTATAATGACTCCAGGGGTGGAGCTAAAGACAGGTAGCCTGCGACTCTGGTTCTGTTGGGACCACATGGCCATTTGGACATGGGACCTCTCTGAGTACTGGCACCACAAATCCATTGTAGAGGAGGCATGATTGGCTTTAACTGTGGATAAGTGAGAAAGAAACGTTAGGTAGCCAATGAAGATAAAGATGTTTATGTGTAAAAGATAGAGAAAATAAAAGACTGCATTAGGGAAGGTAATAATACATTAGTGAATAATATGCTTAAAAACATGTGTACAATGATTTAAAGAAAAATCCACAAAACAATTTTACAAAAATATACAAGTAGGCTCAAGCAGTGAACAAGCAGTTTGGGAAAAGCACTAAAATACAAAAGGACATATAGAGGTTGACAGGGGAAAGAGCAGGGGTTGATGGGAAAAACAATTCTGTGAAGGGTCAAAATAATATATATTCATTAAAGTGATTTGCTACTAATGTGTTGGGTGACTATGACTGATGCTTAGTGTCTCATCAGACTGAAATGAGAATCCATCTTGATGTAATCAAGCCTGCAGAGCCTGGCACACACGCACACACGCACACACACACACACACACACACACACACACACATACACTTCACTGTTGATTAGAGTCATCAGTGCAGGCCACCATCATGCTAGGGGAGCAGCAGGTATAATCATACATAATTATACATATAATGAAGTACGGTAAAAATATATGTGTTGCATAATGTGTGTATGTGCGAACAATATATACAGTAGGCCTATATATATATGTGTGTGTGTGTGTGTGTGTGTGTGTGTGGGTGTGTGTGTGTGTGTGTGTGTGTGTAGTAAGTCAGTGTGTGTCAGTGTGCTTGCAGAGGTTTAAAGCTGGTTGACTGATGCATCTATCAGTCAACCACCAGTCAACAGATCTGTTGGTCATGTCTGGGCAGCTGTGATTGATATCAGCAGGTCTGCGATTAAGGCATTTCAAGGCCATGGAGCCAGGCCAGAGTGTATATTCTGTGTGTACAGTACAGTACTGTATGTGGAAGCATATGTTGTATGATGTACTCAAAGGGTGAGTCGACCCATATTATCCATTAAGACCTGTTGGAACATACATAGACATTTGTTGTGTTAGCCTTGGTTTAAATAGCTAACTTTCACACTTGTTGTTTATGTGTGTAATGTGGTCAAAGTGACAGACACAAATGTAAATATATAGAATGTAACCATATGTTCAATAATTATATATAAATATATTTGATTTTACAATGAATGATCTACACAGTATTTGCTATTTAATTGATTGATGTGCTGTTTCTTAAAGACACTGGGTTAGCTGGGTACTGTATATATGCTGTTATGGAGGCTTGAACTTGCATCCACAGGCTGTCCTCCTACTGACCATGCAACCTGCTATATTTGCACTAAATACATTACAGTCCAGAGTTGGCCATGTAATGGAGATCGATATTCGACTTTTTCAGCTGCATACCATACAATTGCTGTGCACAGCTGTGACAACAATCACTTTTTAATATAATTGGTTTTCCCAAGCCCCATCACTGCAACAAGAAAACCCTTTGATTTGCAGATATTTATTACTCTATATGTACTGCATTGGATAGAATAGTAGTTTATGTATCACATAAGAGTTATTATAATAAAACCTATTCTCTGCCTTGCAACCCTGAATAGTTATGTTTCCTATTCTACAACTGCAAAAAAATACCTCTTTAATAAAACATGCAATGCAGTTGCAACTTGCAACCAGAGTGGCTGCCACTTTTTAAAGTTCTATGCAGCTGTAATGACCCATGTTTGTCTAACCTTTACCTTTCAGCACGCTGAGCAGGGTCCACTGGCTGAAGACATTATCATTGAGGAAAACCTCACATATGTACAGGCCACCATCTTTGATGCCAGGGGTGAGCAGGAAGGAGAAGCTCCCGGCCTGAGGGTTGTAGGGTGGGCCTGCCAGTCGGAGCTCATGGTCTTTTTTAATTGCCATACTAGAATCCCTCCAGCGGTCATACCGGTAAACAAGTTTCATGTCTTTCTGGTTGTCTGGAGGCTGCCAGTAGAGTATGACATAGTCCCCATAAACCCTGGGACAGGTCAGATGGAAGGTAGTATGGGCCAGGGTAGCCATGGAAGCCTGTGGGACTAGAGAAGACAGAAACAACAGAGTGTTAGCAAAGGTTAGTAATGAGAGATTTTACAGTATAATGTTTTTAAACTGTTTCAAAGGGGCTTTCATCACTTGTGTCGGGACATCACTCACCTTCTGTTATGTTTGTGAATGAGGCCACCTTGGCAGCTGTACAGACAAGAGATACAGCAAAAAATGTTATTACACAAAAAAGTTAAAAAGCTAATAATGAATAATAAAACAACCGCCTCGAGGGGATTGGGTGAATTTTGGTGCAGACTTCTGAGTTACGAAAATGGTCCATGAAAGCAAATACTTTGAGGACCTCCCAGTACTGGATGCATAAATAAGTAATGTGATCATTGCAGTTTGTGGCACTGGTGCCCACTTCAGATTCTCTTCTCAACTCCAAATACCTTCTCTTATTCTTAACATCTATCCTAACTTTGTATGTCTTTTTGAGGTCACAGATCTGTTTTATCTTAGATTATTTCAGCAAACATGAAACATTGGCTTACCCCAATATTATTTATCAAGATAAATTCACAAGGCAAACGCTCTGCTATTAGGACGGCAGTGCCATATATAATAGGAAAAAATAATGATTAGAAATGTATGGCCTTTCAAAAAATAAAGCTTTAATGATTTTGAAGACATGATATGTGAAGTGTCAGCCATTTCAGGGCTGGTTCCAAACAAAGACAACTCAAAAATAGGAAAGTAGCCACTTATTGCTGACATATCTGTAGCCTGCTTTAACAAGTCACCTTTTGTGCTCTGAATGTGAGATAGAACACTGTGAAAACACCAGCCTGGGAGATGTTGAATTGATATTTAAACCTAACACCACACCATGAAAAGCGTAGAGATTTACAGAAATGTTCCCCTCTGAGTACAGCAGACAATTCTGTACAAATATTTTGCCTTCTGGCAAAAGGCACATGGGTGATCCTCCTTTTATTTTCCCATTCACTAACTCTATTCACATGTTTTTAGTTTGTACCTCTGCTTGTGATTACACATTTTAACTTAACCCTCATGATGTCCTCCGGGTCAAGCTGACCCAAATCACTAGCTCTTTGTGGCAGATAGAAGGCGCTAACCCTAATTCTACAGCTTACACAGACATGATGTGCACTGCTGGCACAACAAGGTGTGAGTTTGAAACCCGAGGAAAATAGGAGGGTTAAAAGGCACAAAAAAACAAATAAATACATAAAGAAATAATGAATAAAGAAATAACTACACACAGCAATGACAATTAAAAAACACACAAAATCATCCATCAATCAGATGGCTTCCTCTGGTGGCATAATTCGATAAAATGTATGCTAATTATAAGCTACCGTCTCTGTGCGATCTGAAAAAAGTATCCGGTACTTCTACACAGCTCTGGCTCCATAAATAGGAACACAAAAATTGGTGCAGACCACACACAACAAAATAAAATCTTTATCAATGCATTTCCAGTGTGTGGGGCTGAGCTTCTGAATGAGCAACCTATGGCATTGAAGGGAGAGGTGTTTTTGTTATGATTGAGTTCAACTCCTTTCTTCAGTATGACTTATTTTACCTTTAACAATTTTTCGTGTCCTTCTAGAAATTATGATTTAAATTATCAAAAAAGCTCACATGCCATGAGGAGGAAGAAAAATGCCTCAGCATGGTCACTGGTCATATCGGCATTCAACAAGGTAGTTTATATGAGTCATTTTGCAGATCTCATCCAAAGCAATTTAGAGTGATTTAAAGCAATTTTGAGGTACAGTAGCAGTTAGCATCTTACTTTAGGATGCTTACATGGATGCTGGGAATGTTGAGGATTAACCCCTAACATTTCATGTGGGAGTCAACTAGCCTAAACTCTAGCCTGTCCTGCCCCGAAAGCATAGATTTTATAGTCAGCAATTGTAAGCAAATATACGTTTTGTGAAATTCAGCAAAGATCACCGAATGGTCCACTAGCTGTCTGTTTTGTGTGTGCACTGAAAAACTGTAAATGGGAACACAAATAAAGTGTACAGACACAACAATATCTTATAGCCTTGTCCAATGTGGGAGGCAGAGCTTCTCAGGGAGTACCCTATGGCATTGAAGAGAGAGATGCTTTTGAGTTCAAACATCAAACATTTTTCACCAGCATTGCTGAACTCACCTTTACGTGCAAATCAAATACAATGTAGGACCGCTTAATTAGCCTCCCAAAATGCCCCTGCCTCCCCAATGCACCATTATAACCTCAAACTCACCATGCATTGTCACATCCACATTGAAGGCAAACAGGACACTGCTGCTGTTGCCTCTGGGGTGAACCACACACACATAACCTCCATTGTCACTGGTCCGGACCTGTGGCAGCTTGGCCACTGTTCCTACATTGCTCATATATTCTGACCTCATTGCAACACCACCAGGTGCCGCCCAGGTAACCCTGGTGAATGCATCACGAGGGCTGACGTCAGCTATGAGCCGAAGAATGCTGTCTTGTGGAACTGGTATTGGAGGGACAATAGTGACTGGAATCAAAGTACAGTAGCATTAGAGAAAGACACATGCCTAGTATGAAATGAATGCAAATGCAAATTACAAGTCATCTGCTCCAGGATGCTTACATGGATGCTTAATTACTAGGCGTCTTGGGGATTGAACCCATAACCTTTCAAGTGGGAATCAACCACCTTAACTGCCAGACTATCCTATTCTCCACAATACTAAACACGCACGCACGCACACACGCCCACACGCGCGCACACACACAAGTGCGCGTGCACACACACACACAAACAGGCTAATCTACCTTTAAGGACAGCTAACATTATGGTCATCTCATGCAGTGTCCTTCCCTGCTGCTTTATTAAGCATCTGTAGAGTCCTTTGTCCTCCATTTCGGGAACAAAGACCAGCGAGCATACTCCTGTGTCCTGAAAGTTACTGTCAATCAGTCGCATGGATGGTTTGGAGGCTCCACCTGAAAACTCCTTCTTATCATTGGCTGAGAGAACAAGCTTCCATTCGTCGTCACCAACAGACTTCATCAACCAATTGATGGCCACGGTGCCTGGTTCTGCTCGGGTAACACATCCCAAGGTAACAGGTCTTCCCACTGGGGTGACCACAACATCATTCCAGTTGATATCTGAGGCAGAGAGAAACAACATAGAAATGTAATTTTTATTAAATAATGTTCAGCTCAAACTAGTCTGTAATTCCAAAGAATAGAAAGGGATTAAAACAATTAAATACAAAATAAAATAACATCTACTGTATACCCTTTTGAGCGATAAAGACAGCTATAGTACATTTAGCAAAACCGAATTACAGTATGCGCTTCTACAGTTTTGTTCTTTTATTTATCGTCTTACTACTTTAATAATCTGAACCATATATTTGAACTCTTAATTTCGACCATTAGCAACAGCTGTTGTGCTCGAGAAAGGAATGAAAATAGGTTCTGGTTTTCATTGACAATTTGGAATGTTGTTTTCAGCCTGAGCTCACAAAAATCTCTGAATCATCTCATGGGAAACCACAGAACCCTGCAGGAAGATTCTCCAATATTTAAATGTATAATAAATAATTATTTCATAGTTATTATTATTATAATAATAATAATTTCATAATAAACAAGAATGACTTGTATTGTAGAACCAAAGTACTGTAAGTGCAGTAATGTTGTACATTGGCATCAAGAGTTTTCAATGACTTATAGAACACTTTACATACCTGTAACAGACGTGCCAGAAAGACTGAAAAGTGTTGCCCAGGAATAAACAAGCATAAAGGAAACAAAGCCCAGCTCCATGATGTTTTCAAATAAGCTGACAGTCTCTCTCGGCCAAAGCAGTATATTCCATCCACACCCCAGCTCCTCGCCTTTTCTGCAGCAATAAGTAGGGATGATTTCCTCTGAATAATTCCTGTTGCTTCAATAACTGACATGTCCAGGGCCTGTGTCTAAGTCTCTGTGTTAAAAAGGATGTGACACAACCAAAATTGGAATTATCAAACAGGATGTGTCTGTCACTATTGTCAGTCAGTGTTTGTATGTGTGCGAGACTGATAAACTACATGAAATGGCAATGCTGTACAAGCTTACATTTAATATAAGCTTATTAGAGTCGATGGGAGCACAGCCTGATCTTACATTGTGACCGGGCGATTCTGGAACACCTGACCACTCATACCCAGTTTTACAAAACTGCAGGCCTACTGCCGGTATTCATACAGTGACAATGTGCATGTGAATAAGAGAATAGGATAACAACAGCAAAGGGCCTGGGAGCAGAGGAGTTGAAAACGCAGGAAATAAAGAGTTTGGGCTGGTGTGGGAGCTCAACAACCCCTCGGCTACATGTCTTTACATCCCATAAATGTCTTTAATTAAGCTAAAGGTATTATCATCTCCTCTGAGCACTATTACAGATCTCTCCATAATTACCATTGGGTGAATGGGGGCGGTAGAGAGAGAGAGAGAGAGAGAGAGAGAGAGAGAGAGAGAGAGAGAGAGAGAGAGAGAGAGAGAGAGAGAGAGAGAGAACGAGAGAACGTGGAGGGAGGAAAAGCGGGAGAAAAAGAGATTTGCTCTGTAGTGGGAGGCTAATGATAGAGCAAGGGGGAAGGAAAGTAGAGGAGATGCTGAGATATAGAATGAGGGGAACTCAGAGAAGTGTGTATGTGAGGAAATAGGGGGGGAAATTGTTACTTCAAAGAAGCCTGTGGCTTGGTGACACAGAGTGGTGCTGATCTGAAAGCGACCTCCTCCCCACCCCTATGGGTAAATAATCAGCATAAGCCCTGGCTCTGCTAATGAACGCACTGCCAATGAGCTCATATCATCTAACGTGCTTCCTTATCACTGCCACACACCCCTGGGAAGGCCAGGCCTGGAGGAGAAACCGAATAGCAGCCAGCAGTGAAGGACGAGTGGACAACTAGGGCCTACACAAACTGACACCGATGAAGCAAAGGAGAAATTATGGCGAGATCAAAAGGAGCGAAGAGGTGTTGAAGGTGGCAGACGAGGGAAAGACAAGCGTTAAGGCGAAAGTAAAAGCCCGGAGGTGGGAAATGTGAATGAAATGGCAGGGATAAAAATAAACGCAAAGACTGAGAGGCGATACATTTTTACCGTTTTTATCCGAAGTCCTACAGTGCTGCACACGGCAAGCAATATTATAGTGTGATTGACCCCGTGGGAAACAACACCCGTTATCACATACTTTTTAATGATAACCTCTGAAATACACAGTAATGCAGAAAACTGACAAAGCCAGATCCTGCTGCAATTCCAACCCAATTAGCCTAATCATAGACTAGAGGTCTTGCCACTAATTCACAGTTTGATGAGATGCCAACATTCATACCTTGTGCTTTTTCAGAGGATTGTGGTAGGCTATTGTGATAAAAACACTTACAGAAACTGAGAGTGAGGTTCTACAAGAGAAACATTTGGAAGTAGAGCACAATTAACAGTCTGGGCCTGAAATATGATGACAGACAATGAAGATGCAATTATATTTCTGAAAACGCTTGGGTACAGGGATTAGACCTAAAGCAGATCATGCTATTTGCTATTACAGACTGTAGCCTCAGTTAAAAATATGGTAGGCTAAAGTGGAGAGACGTTATGGAGAAAAAAAAACATGTCAGATTTTGCATTAATGTTTTTATTTAGTTTTCTACTAGGATACTTGATTTTATAGTGACTTCTACTAATGACTAATGTTCATCGATCGTGTCGTCGTGCCTCGTGAGTAGTTTATTAACGTTATATCAACTGCATGATTAAAACCTTTCAGCAGGGGGCGCAATATCATCTATATTTCAATGACGGCACTTCATAATGAACAGTCCACTAAACATTGATATATTTCAATATGGTGTCAGTGGGTCTTTTAATTTGATATTTGTGAAAATGAGATAGAAAACATTGTAGCATAGCCCTAGCCAGAGTTTAGTTTATATATTAAGTTTATTAGATGCGACAGATTGCAGACAGCAACCCCCCCCCCCCCCCATACATTTAAATTGAACAGATACAGTAGGCTATAGTAGCCACAATAAACAGTAATTAGGAAGTATACCACAATTTCTAGTTTTGATCTTCCTTAAACATCCCCCCCAATTGCTAATAAACCTTATTGCGCACACACACACACATACAGACAACGTACGAGATCACGAGGACTATAACAGGTTCGAGGCAACAAACAGACAGCATATTGGCAATGACAGTTCAATAACAATGTCCATCATGATAACATGTTTCAGGATATCTCACTTTCTCACAGGATATGAGAAAGTTAGTAACACATTATCTATAACATATGACAAAAATATCGCTCCCAAATATTAATTTTCTGCTGCCTACAGTAGCATCATGCAATTACTTGATAATGTATTTAATCCATTTTATTGCTGACAGGTTCTTTGCAAAATGCCACTAATTAGTTGTGACGTAAATGACGCACTCGCTCTCCCAGTTGAACAAGGAGATGGCTTGAAACTAGTTGGTTGATCGCATACGGAACTCACTTCACAGTTCAGCCAAAGCGCTGGATCATATTTCCACCTGTTCGCAATACGAAGGATTTTCTGCATTTGAGAAGATTCCGTCTTATGAGCACACTAAATAAGGACACTCGGAGCGACTGTCTCATCCAGGACCCTTGGTTTCAGTAGCTGGCCGCCTACAAGTTTCCCCGGGAAAGAGTCGCTCTTTGATAAGAACTGGTATCTGCGGTTTTGTTTTTCTTTAGGGCGATTTTGTCGGCTACGTGAGCCCGTTTTAGTAGGCTACAAAGGACGATTGATCACTATGGCGAGACGAGATAATAACGACTTCATAAAAATTGTCCCACTGCTTGTGCTCGTGCTGGGATTTATCGATGGTAAGATGTTTTTGTTTTGTTGAAATAATCATTTACGTTAGGCTACCCTTCAACTCGCCTCTCAACTTGGACAGTTAAGAAATGTGATGGGCTACACTAGACTAATCTACATTTAGACATGTTTACCTGTCGAGGTGGTGAAATGTATTGCTACTTAAATGTATGACATGTAAGGTCTATTCAGTTGTGTGATATAGGAATTACTGGTTAGTTCATTTTTATTGATGCTTTCAGTTGACTAACGTCGCCTAATGACTTGTTTCGTTCTTTGATCCTGGTTTCGACTAACGCCATGTTGAGTTTCTGTAGCCAAAGGTGTGGCCCTTTCCCCAGGTAGTAGCCTGTTACAGTAAATCAAATGACACTGTCATCGTTATCATCAGCAATCTTACAGATCTACGTATTTATGCTCTTTCTTTGTCTAGTTAGTATTAGCATAACTTACAACAGCATGATGCTTAAAATTGGATGTAGGCTACATTCATGCAAACAATTTAAATTATAATGTTTGATTGTTTAGAAGTAGCCGACATTTAGCCTAAAATATTAATCTGGTTAAAGTAGTAATTTTAGTAACACCAAATCAGTCTGTTTTATAATACTGAAAAGGTTTGGTACATCTCTGGCTATATAGCAACCACTTAGATTTAATTATTCAGATGTTTCATCTGTGTTGCAAGTACACCTACTCAGGTGTATAGGCTACAGGTTCTCATGCATGGTATATAGCCAGAAATGAGACAGCAATCTTGAAAACGTGTTAAACTGTTAACCTACTTTATGTGTGTAGCCGACTTCAGCATTTTCTTTTTGCTACTTTTCTGGGTATGTTTGAACTATGTAACTGGACTGACATTTTTCCAGAGTGATGGTGTAGTTTTTATTTTCAGCACCATTTACCAGTATTGACTGGTGTTCAAAACAGCCTATCCCTAGATGCATCCATCCTTACTTTTGAGTAATTCATGTGGTGGACCTCTTATGCCCAAATCCATTTTACAGTACATCAAGTGCACTTAGGGGAGGGGAAAGTGGGCTAAAGCAAAACAAAAGGATTTTGCATATTTATGAACGAGAAAGAAATGTTAGCTTAAAACCAGGATGAGTGAAAAAAATGTTTTCCCGAAGCAAATCTGTGCAGTTAAGCCGCCATTGTTGCAGCTGTTTGGGGACCATGCACTGACAGTGGTAAACTTGTATTAAATAACCTCTGTCGTCTTCCATCAGTCACAGTGGAGTGAATAAGTAATTCAATTCTCAACTGAGGTTTTACTCTAACATGGTCTGGCTAAAGCTACTGCCAAATTTATGAAATGAACTTTTGATGGATTTTTAATTAACACAGGCTGTGGTCATATAGAAAATGAAGGCTTCTCTGTGGGAGGCTAGTTGAATGCCTGAAATTACACTGTAATGCCCCTCCATATTAGGCTTGTGAGGGTCCAATATGTGGGTCAGGATGGCTTGACCCGTTGCCATAGAGATGTTTTCTTTATTGAAAGAGGGTCCGGCTTGATGGGAGGGAGTATTAGCAGGGCCATGCGACTGAGGCCACGCTGTCTTTCTGGCTGACTAAGCTGCATTCAAGCAGGGGGTCACTTGGTGGGGGTGACAGACTGCCTGGTGATTGGTGGGCTAGCAGGGTCAGAGTCAGGAGGAGAGCACTGGTTTTTATATTCTGTGCGGCAGCTTATTTTTCTTAACCTTGCCACGGCGTGCGGCAAAAGCTACTTGAGATGCTCTTGACGGCCCCCCTCAGTCACAAGTGAACAGGTGGCCTCAGGAGCCCGGCCCACCGAGGGGTTCTGCAGTGGATTCTCACGGCTAGTGCTCACAGGCTACATAAGCGGGCAGCGACTGGTTCAGACAGGATGACACACACACACACACACAGACACAACAGGCTGCCCCCCTCCCAGCCCACAGTCCTTGAAACGTATCTTCCCGCCAACCCCCCCCCCCCCCAACCCCACCCCCC
>JAODUG010024836.1:0-20397 GCA_027564795.1 Aphredoderus sayanus
TTGTGTTTCAAACACACACCTTGTTGTGTCAGCAGTGCACATCATATGTGTGTGTAAGCTGTAGAATTAGGTTTAGCACCTACTATCTGCCACAAAGAACTAGTGATTTGGGTCAGTTTGACCCAGAACATTACGAGGGTTAAGGAAGTATTTGTATGGTCATTTTAACCCTGCTGTTGTCCAAGGGTTAGGGTTATGTTACAGAAAAGGACCACCAGGCAGCTTTTTGTGGGTCATTTTAACCCTAGGACAACACGAGGGTTACGACAAATTAGAACATTTAAAGACGTTTTAAGGGAATGTTTGAATTAATACTTGTTGTACACCCATGTTTTCTCATCTTATGATAAACCTTTCACCTTCCAATTTCATTATGTTATAACAATCATACTGTCTAATATTAGCCCAAAGAATCCTGATAGCTGACAGGGACACAATCTCCCCCCAGAAAAGTTGCTTATGCTGTAAGTACATATCAGTTACCCCTCACTAACAATAATTCCCACTGATGGTGATCTATTTAACAAGGCATTCAGCCAAAGACTCACGCCTCAGACCAAATCAGCAGGTCATTTTATTGCCTGCTGATTCAGGCCCATAAAATGCTACAATGGCTTCGACGACCAGCAACTGTAACACTAGAGAAGGCTATGTGAAACAAAGGGGCCAGTTTGATTGTTTTCTATTCTGTATCTGAAGAGATTAGTAGATCAATTATCTTGCATTGAATTCTGAGAGACATGTCATTGATTTTGTCCTCCTGTTTTCAAGTGCTGGTGTCTTGTGGACTCTTGTTGTCTGCTGTATGGGACTTTGGCATGGGGCTATCTCAGCGTAAAAACAAGCAGAACCAACATCCAGTCCACTTTGTCATGTGTTGGTGTGGCAGAGGGTAAACCTCTTCTCGTCATTTACAGCATCCCTCCATCTGAATGACCCCAGCGTAGTCCTCGCGGTCCCACCTGTGGTCTTGTTTAGACCAACAAGGCAGCCCTTGTGTTGACCTGTAGGGGTGGCTAACTGTGGACGAGCAGCAATAAATTGCATCCCATGTGCAGCACTAACCTGTTTATATCCCTGGGGCCCCCTGTGCTATTTGGGGACAAGAGACGGCAGTTTTGCTTGTCCATGCTGGTGTGTGCATGTGTGTGTGTGTGTGTGTGTGATGCAGAGGAGGGGTGTGGAGGTCAGTGTGCAATTTAGAGAAATGCCAACTGGGGCAAAAAAAAAAAAAAAGAAGAAAAAAATCAAGATGCGAAGTGCCGTCTCAGCTTTTTCCTCTTGTTATGTTCACTGTATTCGCAGAAACCTGAGAGCAAAGCATGTCAACAACACTGACAACTGTGTGGCAGGCAGAATCAGTAAGGGGGAAACTATCAGGGAAGTGGAACTAGCTCTTATTATTAGGGGTAACCATCCTGTCATATTGAGAGTACAGTGGCATGTCCGCACTGTAATGGAGCCCATGTCTGGAACAAAGAGGACACAGTGGCCCACTGTAGCGGTGCTCATCATAGTGCTGCGTTGCTGGGCAATTAAAAAGCCATCAACTGATCCTCAACTAATTACCGCCATTGTCACCAAACATTGTTGTTGATATTAAATAAAGTACTTGTCTCTAAAATGAGGTGAGCACCGCAAAAGCATACTGTATTCTTGGTGCAGTTTATTTTATGGTTTCATCTAGGACCATATGCTACCCTTCATTATTACACTGAGCCAATTACTGTGATACAAATTAATTTTCTAACAGTGCATCAGGGAATGACCTTGTCCACCTACAGTACAGCACATAAAATAAAGTATTCCCTTCGATTCAGTACCTATCACTGCCAAACACCGACGGGACCACTGAAAGTTTCTTGCACTACACACTAAGTGGATGACTCATGCATAACTCAGGTTCAACAATAGGTAAATAAGATTTGATGGACTCATGCCTGGAAAGCATCTGCAAAGATGTGGTTAAGGTCAGATATGGTATGTTCTGTATGGCAATGGTAACCCAATGATTTGACCCACAGACAGGTTTATTTTGCTCCTGTGTTTTTGCTTTTCTTCCATTTAGAAATATAGTGTGTGAGACTGTGATCTTTTGGGAGATTGAGGGTTTGCAGGGTATGATGGGTGTTTTGAGCAATCTGTCTCCTTGGTGACACGACAAAGCCAACTCTAGCTTGTGGACACCTCCGTGAATGCAAGATGGAAAAAGCTGTGGTGAAAACCAGTTGTGAAATGTGTGATGTTCAGTATCTTCACCCTCAGTTGCTTTGTATGCCTGAGAACACTGATGCTGCACACACACAAATCAAAGAATTGCAACAAAAAGCCTGTATTAACTTCCCAGATGTGTACCAATGTATTAAGTGATTGATCGAATAATTAATACAATAAAGAATTAAGGATTCTCTGGGTAATTTCACATCATTATCGTAACTCCTTTGCAATGACGCCATTAGTACAATTCATTTCATAAAAGCTGAAGGGAAAGTGCAAACCCCAGATCCCTACATTTCTGTCCTTGCTCACCGCTGCTTTGCAGCGGTCCATTACACTATGGGCGGTTAATGTTGTTGGTTTTTTGTTGTAATGCTGGTTGCGACCATAATGGAAACTGTAAAGCACAAATAAAAGTGTACCTTAAAGGTAAATTACCATAACGTTTGCGGTCTATATACTGTACATGTGGAGATGCCTATAGGAACATAGGCACCTGGAGACCATGTGTCAATCCCATCGCTTTAACTAGTTTTATTGCGTTCTTTGTGGATTACTTTGCCCTGTGATGAGACAGTATTTCTCTCTTTTATGTCACCACCTTTCAAAGAGCCCCAGTGCTCTTATCAAAGGCAGAGTGCTGATGGAGCAGCCCGGCTCCTCGCTGCTGTTGGGCCCGCAGAATTAGTTTGGTTCCATTGAATAATGAAGTGGAATGTGTAGCCAGTGTTCTAATTAAAACCCATGGTCATTCATCTATCTAATTGCTACAATGCCTTGCAGTATAATTTTGTCCCCAATGTACCATTGCAGCCTCTCTCCCTCCACGTTCTGCTTGACGAGGCTCTGCTGAGCAGTGTGGCTTTGTGCCAAACATTCAGGACACAAGGCAAACAGCTACCCCTCATCACTCTGCTACACACACAGTACAAGCACTTCCCGCAGCCCCAGTGACACTCCCACTCTAAATGAAGAGGAAGAGCAGTCCCTTTCTATTGGTCAATCCCAGGTTACCATTACATTGATTTGGGACGTGGTAAAAGCCTTATAACAAGGCATAACCCTCATGAAGTCCTTCGGGTCAAAATGACCCAAATCACTAGCTCTTTGTGACAGATAGAAGAAGCTAAAACTAATTCTCTTGCTTACACAAAAACACACACGTGCGCTGCTGGCACAACAAGGTGAGTTTGAAGGACAACAGGAGGGTTAAAAGGCACAAAAAAATGCATAAAGAATATAATATAAAGAGCAATGACAAAACACACAATCATACAATCAGATGGCGCCCTCTGGTGGCATAATTTGATAGAAGTAAGGACATCGTGAGGGTTATCTAAAGCTGAAGGATGCTACTAGCATAATGATTGTGCTGTGACGTAGGCCGTTGATATGGTAATTTGTGAATATCATGTTTGTTTCGTTTTGTTCTGAAGATAGTCAGGACCTGTGACGGCATGGACTATAATTTGGAACGGTAAAGTTTACAGAAAAAAAACATACGTCTGTCTGTGCTTGCACTGAAGATATACTGTCCGCATAATGCAATTTATACACATGCCCAGAAGATGGTGATTCTCATTGACTGTTATGATGTTATTACTGTATATTGTAAAAATACTTACATGCATAGCCAGAGTATTTTTATGTATAAATTGGCTGCTTTAGGTAGGCTTGATCTCCTGGGGATCTAAAATAAAAACAGGGGAGCCAGGCTGAGTCAATTATGGTGAATTATGAACGTTACAGGAAGATTGTACTGCATATCTTTCATCTGGAATAATTTACAGACTTAGGAGATATAGATGGCTGAAGGCAAAGAAGAATATTAGAGTCTATAAGTGATTTTCTATGTCTAGGTGTCACAGCGAGCAGGCAGAAAGGACCCAAACACACGACGAGAGGGCAGGTTACAGGGGTTCACTTACAAAAGGAATGTACTGTACTTACAAACATGCAGGTAACACAACAACAGGATACAATAAACCAACAAAGACAAGAACAAACACAAGGGCATAAGTACAGGAAGACAAGACAGACAATTGGACAGGGAACAACGAGAGCCAGGTGAAACCGATAATCAACATGAGGCAGGGCACAACATGGACTAGAACAAGACTAACACTGGGGTGGACAGCAGACAACAGGGAAACACAGACCAATACAAGACAAGACAAGACAGATATGGGTGACGGTAGGCTGTGACATTAGGGATGTGAGCTTGTCAAGTATTTTGTTCATTTTTAGCGCCTTACCTCAAGATAGCATGTGTATCCCTAAAATGCAGACTTAAATAGAATTGTGAGATCACTGGCAGTAAATAATATTTTTTCTTAAAGCTGCTTTAGGTAGGATTTGAGAGTTGCAATGAGAGTGACAGTAGCTAAAAATTTATGAAAGATGGTATCATTGTGTAAATCAACAGCCCACAATCCCACCCCATCCTCTTCTGCTCCCTCCCTCTGGAGCCTCTTCGTCTACCATTGCGAAGCCCATTGACAAACTTGTTGTAGCTGTGTGCACATTCATTTAACTGACAGACATGATATTTGCCATCAGGGAAGAAACAATCTTCATTGGTCAGATCTCTTCAGGTGGCTACCAAAATATAAATCAACCTTAAAGTATAGTAAGCAATTTGTAAGAAAATTCACCAAATATCTCCTCACAGTCTGCTTATCATTCTCTGTGCGTACTGTAAAAATAATCCAGTACTTCTACACCGCCTTGGTTCCGTAACAGGAACACAAACAAAGTGCCAAACACCCCTACAATAACAATACCCTAGCCTTCGCAATGCATTTCCAGTGTAATTTCAACAAGCTTTCTCCAGTTTGTCCTGTAATCATACATAGCATAATCATGCTCACAGAGAATTCGATTCATGATTATGGATACATACTGTATGGCATTTCAGAAATATTCACAATTTCTACCTCTAAAATCCTACCTACATTACCTTTAGCAATATCTGAACATTTTAAGTTTGTGTAGTGCTTTTTAAATTTCACAATTTACAGATGTGTTTAATAGCTGCAATTTCTGACAATTGTATTTATTTACAATTATTTAACTCCAATTACCATAACATCCAGGAAGTTAGTTACTTAGCACTATAAATAACAGTTATAGCATTTTTCTAACTGCAGTATTTCTTCCACCACTGCCTACAAAAAAATGTTTTGTAAATGATGCATTGTCGTATAAAAGATGATTACTAAATATTAAAGGTGATTTCTTTTCCAGAGGATTTTTTTTATTATTAAAGCATTTATACTGTATTTTCTCAGCACACATCAGAATATATATTTGTATATGAAAATATATAAAAATGATTCCAACAAAAGGAACCTACACAGTCATTATGATACAGTATATCATTCAATTTTAGCATTTTATAATGCCTTTTAGTCGTACTTCCAAGTTTTTCTGGTGAAAGTAACTCAAAAGTATTGCAAAAGTTGTGTAAAGCATTACATTGTAGAGACATTAATATAGTTATGTAACAAATTTCTCTAAAATGACTAAATAGTAATCTATAGTGTTTTAAAGTAAGTAAGTTGCCCAACACTGGTTAGGAAGCACTCTGGGGCTTCAGGTGCATCATTCAATAATGTTTCTAATTCTGTGCCTCTCTTGCCTCCTTGTTTCATCATCAAGGCCAATGAAACCAGCTGCTGTTGTGCAACAGACAATTAGACCATGTGATTACTAAACATGCTCTCTAGAGCATCAGTCGGGCCCAGAAAGTTTAAATAACTCTGTGATTCTGAGGTCTAAATAGTTTTACGACTGTTTGGTAGCATGCTGTGGTCAGTTGGCAGCTGCTTGTTTTGTCATTATTGATGCATGATTCCTGGACTCCAAATGAATTATGAAAATAGTCTACAGCAGTGACGTACAGTCAGGTCTAAGTCAGGGTAGCATTAAAGTAAAATAAAAGCAGCTGATTTACTCTTTGGGAGAAAGAGCAAGTGGTGGTATTAAAAATGTGTTACTTCAATACATGCTGAAATACTTTGGTTATGCAGGCTACAAACATCAACAGGAAAACAACAGCAAGCTAATCTCTTGCTTTGTAGTACTACTGCAGTACTGATGAGTATTCTCGACTATGAACAAGAAAGCAGGGAGACCGAGAGAGAGAGAGAGAGAGAGAGAGAGAGAGAGAGAGAGAGAAAGAGAGAGAGAGAGAGCAACTGCGACAGGCTACCTGTGTACTGGATAAAGAAATCCTGGTGTCTTCGCAAATAGGCAAGCTACGACTTTAGGCTTTAGCAGTAAATAATAATAAACTGTATTTGTACAGCATTTTTCAAAACACAGTGCAGAGCCTACAACAAAATAGTAAAATACAGCCTACTTTATTTGAAAATGAAAATCCATTCACCTATCATTCAGAAGGAATGTTGATAAATCTTCTAAATAATTCCTCCTTTGAATGAGAGTTTGTGAAGCATTTCCTTTTCAATAGAAGCCAGGGCCAATTAAATCTAGGCCTACTCTGCTCTGAGAGAAAGGCCTCTTTAGATGCAGTCCTAGTTCCACACATCTGCCATTGTTAAAAGCAGCTGCATATGAGAAAGTGTCCTTCAACTTGTGCATTATCAACAGTCGAAGTCAAAGTATTTTCCATTTTTAAAAGGCTCCTCGATTTGTCATCAGGAGGTCTGCTGGTGGCAGATTATTCCAGTCACCGTTGCCATGCAGCTCTTGACCACGTCTCAGGCAGGGAAAAGAACGTACTGTAAGCCTACTGTAACCCGTTACTGTACACAGTAATGTAAGTAGACAATTACTGTACCTTAACTGACTTGCTTCAGTGCAGCCACACTCCATGTTTACAGTACATTCCTTTCGGAAACACCTAGTCATTTTCTGCTCCATACACTGTTTTAAAATGATACGGTTTAACCGTTTAAACTGCAATAATGACTGCGGAACGTCCAAAATGCACCATACATTGGCTATCTTATCATTCTTTTAAAAATGATAGCCTAGCAGGAGCAGTTGAACTGTAGCAAACATTTTATTGACAGGGAGCTGCATTACCACACCCACATCAAGCAGAGCCTGTCCCATCAGCCTGACCAGAGGACCAGGGTGGTATAATGACGCGGAGCATACCATGGCAAATAGTTCCATGCTTGTATGCATAGTTGGGCTCAATATGCATGCACCAACCATCAATACTGGTTTATGAAGGAGGCAGGCTATACATGCATATCTTAATTCCTTTGTGAGGAGCCAAGCAGAGCCTTCAAACTTCACTATTGTTGAAAACAAAGGGAAAATAGCACAACCTCTGCTCTAAATGTTTAAATAAAACTGAGTAATATGAAGTATATTAGATTAGACAAATGAATAATCCCATCAGAATTTTTATTTTATTTGGCATTACATAACATTTCGATTTCTTTCAAAATCCCATTAGGGTAGACAGTGCCTACCCTGCACACTATCACTCAACATTAATTTGGAATGTTCTTGATTAACCAAAAGGTGGATGTTATATTCATCTCAGCAAATTATCAAGCATAAACAATTGACTATGATGTACATGTAAATATGTTTCAGATCTGTTTACTTTGGGTCTATTATAAGCAATGTTCATACTGATGTGCTCGCATAAATCACATTTGGCCAGGGGTGCTGTAGAAGCTCACATGCTGCTCTGAGGTTAGGTAGAAACTCATCCGTAATTTCCCAGGATACAAGGTGAGCAGTCTGGGCGAGAGAGGTTGCTTCTGCTAAAGTGGCCCACGCTACAGGGGGCACATGTTTACTGACAGCCCCACTGAGGCTGCGAACAATCACCTGCTACCACAAGTACCTTTAGGGGCTGTGCTGTTACATTAATGCATGGGGCCATGTCTCATTATTCATAGCTGCTTTACTCCAGGGGAAAACAGCTGGGATGGGAGCCACTACAGAAGCAAATGGCCACTGGGTCATCTTTAGCATTCCAGGTGATATCAAGCCAGAGGGAACAGATCTCATAGCGAGGGGTCTGTAATATTTTACCATACAAAATGAAAAGTTCTTAGGCTAAATTTCAGTAATTAAAGAAATACCAGTGGCTCGTATTGCTACATCGTTATTTTTTTCTGCCATTAAACTTTTGACATACCAGGAAAAAGATTGTCTTTACAGTTTCTTATCACGTTTTTCATTCTTTTACATTATATGTTGTATGCAATAAATAATGCTAACTTGACTTCTGTGTTATTATATCATTTGATTTTTTAAACACAATAAAACAGAATTCAACTTTCTGAACCCTGAAAACCACTTAATATAAACTAGCCTATGTTATGTAAATAATACTAATGAAGTGCTCACAGAGGTTCACATAGTTCAATTAAGTAAAATAATAATGAAGTAGCCACAGAATAATGTGGGCATTTTTTGCTACAGTATATTAGAGAAATTGTATTCACTCACTGTGCTACTTGCATCAGATGATATTATTTTGACCATTTCCTGTCCAAGCTCTTAAGGTCTTGTGAAGAAATGTGTCTACTCTTAAATGCTGCTACTAACATTGTGCTTGCTTGTAAAAGAAACACAACACAAAGACTGCTGGGTACAAGATGTTACAGTACATACTACTATATGAACACAGATCAACCTTACAACCTTACAACCCTGAAACCATAAGGAGCCTAAGCCTTACCCTCCGAGTTATGAATTAAACCCTCTTAGCGTTCATAATTTACGTGTGTGCTTCTTAAAGTCTTCTTCGTCGCATCAAAGTTAAAGCCTGAGGGAATGATTAATATTGGTGCAAAGTGCATCTCTCCGCAGAGGGATTTTGCGAGAAGGGATATATTTTTTGTTTTTACTGTCTTCAGTAATCCAAACACAATGCCTTTTGTCTTGTGGGCTTAAGTGTATGTACATTGAAAAGCCATGACATTTACATGTTCCCTCGGGCAGGTGAATGAAGCTCTTCTAATAAAAACATGAGATACAGCTTTTCTCATATACTCCTAATTACCTGTTGTGCAAGGCTGGCTGTGCAACCTAGCGATGGTTATTCTAATGAGTATAGCTGCAGGACAGTCCTTGTATGCAACAAGAAACCTACAGCAGTCTGAATGTTCCTGATTTAATTATGTATTTTACCACAATGGCAATGGATTAAATACTCTGACACTTCTATTCTGATAAAGGTAGAGTCAGCAATAGTAAGCTAATACACTTTTTGTCAAATTCACTGAAGATCTCCTCACAGTCCACTAGTTGCCCGTTTTGAAATGGGCAGCTAGTGGTACTAGTGGTACTAGCTAGTGGTACCTACAAACCAGTGTTTCTACACAGCCCTGGCTCTGTAAATAGGAATGTAAAATGGTGCAGACGGCACCACGTAACACTATGCTTGCCTTCACAATGCATTTCTTATCTTACCTGCTTATCTTATGGCATTGAAGGGAGAAGTGTTGTTGTCAAGCTGAAATCACCAAGCTTTCTCCTGAATTACTGACTATACCTTTAAATCCTGTCCAAAAATCAAAACCATTTCAGTTCGCTTGTGACAGTAAGTTGTCTTCTTGTTCTTTGTTTTAATCCTCGTGATGTACTTTAAAATATCGTTTTTGGCCACCTAGCGGCGCCATCTGAATGTGTATGATTTTGTGTGTTTTTCAATTGGCATTACTGTGTGTATTTATTTATTAATGAATTATTTCTTTATGTATTTGTTTGTGTTTTTGTGTCTTTTAACCCTCCTGTGGTCCTTGGGTTTCAAACTCACCTTGCTGTGTCAGCAGTGCACATAATATGTATGTGTAAGCTGTAGAATTAGGTTTAGCGCCTTTTATCTGTTACAAAGGGCTAGTGATTTGGGTCATTTCGACCCGAAGGACATCACAAGGTTAAAAAGGTATTTGCCTTGCATTTGATTAAAACTCTAAGCTGTACTTTAAAGCTACAGTATACTCATATGTTTTGCTTTTTGAGTGGTCAACTAAATGACATAACTGAACTGTGATGAAACACATCAATGTGGTGTTAATATTGACAAAATTCCTATGTTTATATAAATGTACATTTTAAGGAATGACAATGGCTCAACACACCCTCTACTGTTTTAAATCATCCAACGCCATAGCTGATACTGATATACAAAACTACCGTATGTCATAATGTTAATGCCTCTTTCAGCGCCTCCCTGTCCCTCTCCTCAGCTCCTTGCCTACTTTTTTCAAGACTGTGCTGTGGGTGTCAGTCAGGCTCAAGTAGCGGTGAAGTTACACTTACACATTGTGTTAAAGTGTCATTGTCCTATGGCTGTTTAATACACATTGTGGGATCTATACATCTAGGGTGCAATGAACACACAGGGAATAAGCTCAGGTCATCGGGCTTTACTGTAAGCGAGTACGTCACTGTTTGTTGTTAGTGATCCAGAGGGGGTCACCACCATTCCAGAGTCGCTGTGGTCACACAGGTTGGGGACAGTAGAGTCCGGGTAATCCAAAGAGTTGCAGCTGTTCCATGGTCCAAATACCAGAAAATCCACACTTTCACTTCTACTACCGAACATCACTCAGGGGGTCAGAGAGTAGCCTCCTACTTCCACACTTACTCTCTTCAGATTGTCTGCCGGTTGCCTGTTTTGTACTCCTATCTGGGAGAGGGTTGGTTGCCTGATGAGCTGCACCTGTGGCTCCTCCACTTATTGAGCCAGCTGGCCGGCAGGTAGAGCCCCTCCCCGACCTTTCTCTGTGGGTGTCTCCCATGGGCTGTGTTGGCTCCATCTCTCCACGACATATACATCTATATATCTATATTTCAGGTTAGCCATTTCTTTTGAAGGAGGTGCATATGGTGGCATTAACGCACTAACACCAAGGGCTGTGTAAAACATTGTAAACAGGCAGATAACAGATGCCACACACTGTGCATAACCCAGTAAATGAAGTAAACTATACACATTAGCCAGTAAGCTTTGCCGAGCCTAGTCTATTAATAGTCTTATTTCTATCTCTTATATGTGTTGCCAGTAAGGAGTAAATATGAGTATGTCATGTATGGGGAAAAAATAACTAATTTTCAGGTGTTAACTTCCAGGAAGGGGATGCATTCAATATGTCTCTCTTTTTTTCATTTTTTTTGTCACTTGTAAATATTGTATTTGGTAATCAGATCACGTCGTTCCCCCTTGCCTGCTCAGTCAGTTATGAAAGAAATGTGATCTAATGTCTGAAAATGAAATTTAATGAACATTTTCTGTGCCCAGTCCAGAGGACTGGGATGTAGATTGTTGTAATGAATAAGAAGATGGAGATTGCTTTCAGAGGAAGTCACTGAAAATGCAGAGGATGACTTGAAAGCTGTTAAATATGCTTAATTTATCACGGTCTATTACAGAGCAGAGAAGCTTTCATGATCAAGGCAATGACCCGTTTTTCCAAACAACTAGCAGCATGTGCTTTGAACACACAGTCTGAGTGTATTACCATAGGTCTGGTTTATCAAGCAAGATAGACATTTCTGATAACATGTAATATAACACATTCCAAATACTTCACAAAAAAACATTTGAAATCATATTATACTGTAAGGCTGTTTTGGTCATAAATGTTTTGCTGTATGTTTTTTCAAGTAATTTTACTCAGCTATTTCCTTGCAATTTTGTTGTAACTTTTTACTGTTTGTATACAGTATGTTTACTTGTCTAAGTATTAGTGATATGAGAGTTGTTCATTTTCTCTAAAACATGTTCTGTTGTTTTTCTGCATCAATGGAGAATTTAAAATAGAGCAGTACAGTATTGTAGATTGTTATTTTTATTAAATGTATTCTTTCTTGAGCTGATATAGACATATTATAAGGAATGGTAATAGTTTTGTAATAAATTATCTCGATATTGTTGCCATATTTCAGAAAAGGAATACGAATTTTTGCCAGTATAAGGATTAGGCTTTAAGTGTAAAGACCAAACATGACTAATTGACTCCTTGTACAAGAAATGTATAGTTCTAAATGATATGTGCTTTCTTAGACATGTTTCTGTTAGCAATGTTAGTGAGTGTCAAACACACACACAGTTTTGTGTCATATATTTCTTTCATTGACTTCTTGTCACACAGAATATGTCCATTAAATGGGCAGAATGTCATATATACCTATATACATACTATAAATACCACGCTATATTCAAAGTAATACATTACCACCTGCAATATAAATAATGAAAGTATAAATGATCTTGTAACAAAGTTTGGGAAATATGTTTTTACCATATTCTCACACCCATTTTGACCAGTTATGGCAATTTACAGTATCCATTGTAATGCAATGTATATTTCTATTTCTGTACATGTATTTTGTTGGTAACTGACAGATAACAGATATATCCATGCCTGATTATTAATGCATTAAGCCCCTATTTTTCCCATGAGCTTGATTTTCTTGTGTTAACCTTTGACTTCCTCTGATGCTCCAATGGACGATATTCCCTCAAGGTCAGGCTCTTTTTATTGAATTTGTTTTACTATTGATTACTCTGCACACACCGATGCTGCTGACCAGTAGGGCTATGGTGCTTGAGCCAAGGACTGCTTAATCCAATCATTGGAACAGGATTATTTCATCCCCTTGTGTCAGTCTGTAGAGACTTTATGGTTTGGAACTAATTCACTTCTGGCTGTGATATACCATAAAGTGAACGGTTCAGTCATATTGAAGCTCATGGTGGTAGATTCGCCAGCACATGGGGCACAGTTTATGATTAGCAAGTCCTTTTTTAGAAATGACAGGACGGTATTGCCACGCAGAGACGTGTTCAGCATAATGGTCTCAAGATTTCTATAGTTTACTCCATGCTTTATGGCACTGTTCCACTAGATGACAGGGGTCATTCCATTTAGTTTTTTTTATGTTAAAGAAATTACAAATAAAACAAAACCATGAAATGTCAATCATACTGTATGTGCACCTAACTTTGGTGTTGCAGACTTCTACCATAACGTTATATTCCTAATTCTTTAAGCAATCTATCTCTTCCATATAATGTCTCTGGTCTGTCTCAGTTATATTAACTTTTTAAATATACTGTATATTGTCTCTGTGCTGTGTTAAGAGATTGCAGGCTCTTGACAATTAATTATGTGTTGTTGATATGACAGTGTGATCGATTTAGCTATTGTACAGTAGGCGTACTGTAAGTTGCTTTGGGTAAAAGCATCTGATAAATGTTAATGTGAATACAAATGTGGAGAGTTTACTTAATTAAATTATTAAAAATAATAATATAGACCTACCTGTTATAGAATAGATGACATATACAGTACGTATGCTGTAACTGTACTGGAAAGTATGACGTTTTAGAAACCAGTTCTAAAACGTGTAACAATCTAAACGATGTAAAAGTTAATCATACGGTTTGTGCATTAATATATCGATTATCAAATGTATTTTATGTTCTAAAGGAGTCCTGGCTGTTTCATGGTTATGCCTGATGCATTGCTGATTAGTTTTGTTTGGTACTGAGCAGCCATTCTTCAAATTAATATTGCCACTTAGAGCTCATCAACTTTAATTGCCATTATAATCAACCTATTATATTAATAATATTATGTGCTGATTCTAATTTATCTAGATGTAAATTCTTCAATGGGGTTTTCAGGTTTTGGAACAAAAGCTAGCAGTTGGTCTAATAACTAACCCTAAGGATAATTACCTCTGAAATATAAGTCAGTTTCACAGGGGAATATCCCGCTGAGCCTGTTACTCTCAGGAAAATGGAATACTTTGAACCTGTTGTACAGTACGTGGCTGGCATGCTGGTATGCTGACTAGTGTAGTTCCACAATAGGTGCACTTATACATTGCCATTTCTTTCTGGGAAGCTGAATGCATTATTTATGATCACTTGGAAGTTGTCAAAGTTGCTTTTGTAAACAAGCTTGATCTAAACAGCCGTCATGTTAAGTGTGTTTTTACACTTCCTTATCTGACAGAGAACAGCCAGCTTCTTAGTACAGTATGGGGCAAACAACATGATCAACTATTGATACTTATAATTTTAACACTCCGATAAAATTGCCCCTAGCAAGTCTGCATTTAAGTGATTATTTTTTTAGCAACTCTCCTATGTAATATATAAAAATAACAATGTGATACAGTGAAGGCATGCCCTAATGAAATCTCCTTTAACAGAGGAATGCATCCTTAATGCCTTATTTATTTTATTAATTGTGTAAAAGGTAAAACATATATTTATTTAAGTTTATACATAATTATAAATCAACTCTACTTGCGTTTTTATACAACGATCACTATATTCTGTTGATGCATACTGTATATAGGCTCAAGCTCTTCCACACCACTATTTTTTGGAATTCATCCTTTAATTAATTGATTTTAATCTTTTAGGGGAAAGCCATCCTTCACTCTGTAAAGCATGGTACAATCCTCAATCCAACCTGAGTTTGTGTTAACAACTGTAGTACACCGTTGACAGGCCAGTTTGTCATAGCCCGCGTTGTGTTTGTTATCCTCAGTAGCTCCATGTTCAGTTCGCAGGGCTGGAGTTTGACTTCCAGGGTGTACAGTGACAATGAGATTTGTCACCTCCCCCTTCACCCTCTGGCAGGATTAAGCCCTGCTCACTTTGAACCTAGCAGTTTCTCAGAATACTCAGAACGGCCTTATAAGGCTGTTAACAAAGTTGTTATTCATTGGCAGTAATTGTGCCATATTTCAAAATGTGTTATCTTTTGTCACTCTCTTTGATCATCTGGTAGTTAAAAGTGGTGTCGCTGGAATCTGCATGTGTTTAGCATGCCAGTTTGTCAAAGATCAGATGGCATAGGTTGTCATCAGCAGGGAACTGAGTGCTGAAGTGATGAACAGACATTTTAAAGTTCTGAAGTGATGAACAGACTCGGTTAGCTGAATTTTACACAAATCAGGTATATCAGAGTGTGCATTCCCACATAAAGGATTAGTAAAATGCCATCCAGCATCTGATATGATTTATCCCTGTCTATTTGAAATAGGCCTTTGCCATATACATGGACATACTGTATAAACAAATTGTATGAGGATCTTTAATCCTAAAGTAGCATATACAGTTACAAACATTTACTGTATGTCATTTTATGAGCTTTTCTCCAAGACAATTACACTGAATGTAATTACAAGATTAAACAGCAGGTAGTGGTTAGGCATATTTTTGGGCATGTTGATGCCCAGAAATATGCCCATGTCCAACACCCATGACCTTTTGTCTGGAAGTTGACAACCACTCTAACCTAGCAAAAGGCTAAGAGTGATACACAACAAGGACGATAACAAACAAGCTGATATATCAAACATTTAGTATAAAATCTCAACCTAGTCTGTATAATTGCAAAGTGCAGGTAACATTTTTATATTATAGGTAATACAACGTTGTAGGTCTATAGCTAATCATCCTAATGCAACAGCATAAGACTACACAAAAACTCTGAAAACCAACTGTTATTTTACCAGTGAGTGAAATGTGTCATAATAGATTTTGCTCAAGTTAAGACGAGATGGACACATACATAATAACATCCATTTTAGCTTCCTGTCCAATCTGCACACACTATAAGCATAAGCCTGTTGTAATTATTGAAATTGTCAAGTATCACTCACTTTGTATTGACTGTGTCATTGTTGTAAGTGAACAAGCAGTGGAAAGCGGCTTTTCCCTTTTCTTCAGTAATAGCCAAAACTGTGTGTTGTAAATTGAAGCTCTTACTGCACACCACATTCGACAGTTGTTATTGTCATTGATTGACCAAACTGGAATGCATCCGGCCTTTTGATTTTGCTTCGAGGTGTGTTCTGTTCACTCCCAGACCTGCAATGCTCTGTGTCTAGTGATCACTGTTGCCCACTGCAACGTAAATTTGTGGTAAAAATCTGTTTTCATATACGCATATAATAAGTCTGGTTCAACTGTGATTGGCAACATTGATTGGCTTTCATTGTTTATGGTCAGTATTCTTTTGTGCTTGATAATCCTGTGGGTATTGCATCCTAAACAGTGATAGATGTCCAAGCCATGCAAAACAGACAATGAAAACACAATATCCCATATTTAATTAGAATGCACCAGCTGGATTGTAAACATGTTCGTTTAGTATCAGTGGGGTTTAGCTGTCGATTTGGGAGGACTACACAGGCATAACAATGTTTTACCTTAACACGTACTGTACAGTATGTGTGCACTGCAGAAAGGGCCCACAGATGATAACAAAGTATTTATGCAGCTCCATACTGCCAAATGAAAGTAGGCTCACTGGGTGCCTTGTTTAAGTATGCACTGCATATCCATTCACAGACAGAAACAGTGTTTTAAAGCAACATGAGAAAAATAGACTCAATAGATGCAATTACGTTTTTACTTTATGGCCAACACTGCATTGGCTATAAAGGGATATATCTGGCCTGGTAGGATGTTTTCATTTAGTCCCCTGAATGATTTAAGCAAAACACTGGTACTACCTTTTTGAATTTACCTGTTTCCCAGTAAGCACTATGGGTGGCTATGAAGCCTTTTCACTGATGTTTCATAGCAGCGTAAACATAGCTACAAGTAATACAATTAATAATGGCTACTGTACGTCACATGTGCATTTTAACTTCTATGCATTTTAATGTTCTGCTGACTAATGATGGCTGATAATTAAATGGAAAGCATGTATATGGACACATTCATTCATTACTGATTATGCCTCAGTGCTCCAGTAGGCATGTACTTCCCTTATTTACATGTCTGTGTGTCTGTATGTCGGCTGATATCAGCAAATCATTATTACATTCTGAATTTCTACTGTGAATAAAAGATAATCTGAACAACAACCACTGCATTTACAGTATTAGAATAAAAAAAGAACATGTTACATGATCAGGTCCTTCACTGCTAGGAGTGGCACTAACATTGGCTTACCTGGCCTGCATTTGGTAATTGTTGTGTCATCTTCTGATTGTTTGTGTTCTATTTGTGTTGCCCTTTTGGATGTGAACAGTAAATAATCATTGTAACATACCCAATGTAACATTAGTTACAATGGTTATTAACCACTGACAGAGAAAAGCAGGCAGGCAAGAACATGAAGAGGTAGTAGTTCCCCCCAGTAAGCCCCTTGGGTAATGTAGTACATTTACAACCATTATGAATCGCTCAGAGAACCTGATATGGAGAGGGCTGAAAAGAGCACTGGCAGCTACAGTAGCTGTGTGACGTGCCAGTGCAGAAGAAAAAGTAATGGTGAACCAAATAGTCCAATGTAGAAGTGCTGGTACTGCATACTGGTGAGTACCGGCTCACATTGAGAACTGGTCCATCATCAGTAATGATGTGTTCATCAAGCTTGACGCAACAATGGCGACTGGAGAGGCAAGCAATACTTTCAATTCTGTCCAGTAAATCTAGTGTGTGACCAGTCAGCATCGTACTGGTAGGTACCGACTGGTTTAGTTGTGGTAACAGTGAAAGCGACTCGAAAACAACAGTGGCGATTCTTACTGATTGACAGATGGTTCACCCAATCACTTGCCAAGTATTTTGTGCCTGCCCTTTTCTAAACAGTTTTGATGGACGGCTCCCCAGATGGTTGTGTGCATAGAACAATATATGGTTCTGTGTGTAACAACCATTTGGTGTGTCAGGTTAATAGCACCATGTTTTCCATCTCTATTCTTTATATTTCTGTATTTGTAATGACTTGTCATTCCTAAACTCTTTTATAAAGTGTACATACTGTATACCAATAAATTATATGTTTGCATGTAGTAAATTATTCTAGAACCACACTGTATACGGTGTTATAATGTGTTATCAGCAATCAGCATCAGTGGCTGATTGCTGATAACACTTTTGGTAAAAGAAATTAGCCTGTACTGCATGGTCAAGCTGTTTAACTTGTATTCTAGTTCACCAAGTTCCTCTAGCTCATCAGCCAGTAAGGGTGGAGTGACTGTAGAGAGCATAGCCTATAGAGCTAAATTAGTGTGAGCAAACGTTCTGAGGTCAAACAAATCAGCCCAAGCCTGAAAGCCTGGACATAGCTACATTGCAGTTTTATTACCAACACTTTCATGGCTCAAGTAAGGCACATTCACTATTAATTGAGTTGAACCTCTCTAGATGTTTCTGCCCTTTCATACCTCACGATGGCAGATATTATTAGATTTTTACTCCGTTCTATTTTATTTCTGTCATTTGCTGACATTGCTATATTATTTTCATTGACTGGCAGATTCAAATATTCACATTAACTGGTGATTGGTGGGTTGTAAATTGCTAGCTAAGTTTACCACAGTAGGTTAGACAGAAGTCAGGAAACCAAATCAAATGTTCCTCAGTTGTCCAAAAGATCATGTATAGAGAAAATATATATTGTTTTTGTGATCCAAATTATGCAGAACACAGGAATGAAACTTCACATTTGCTTGTTTGTGTTCTGTATGCTTATGTTATGTACACTTCCAAATTAAGAGAACACTGCATCAATTTGAGAATACGTAGTTGCATCAAGAAACTTCTTGCAAATTGAGAAAAACTTTGCAAGAATAGAAAAAACAAACAAATAGTTTACAGCACATGCAATAATTTGAATTTATAATGTTTCTGCTGCAAACACAATATTGACTTCAACCGATAACAAAGAAGTGTGTGTTGACCCCACTGGGCTGTAATTGACTGTAGTTTTCAAAGAGACTTTAATTGTTGCGGTGTTTAAGCCGGTATTGTACAGCAGGCTATGCTATTGCCCATGAAAACTACACATTTCCCTTATATATTTTACAGTAATTTATGTATTTACAAAACCACAACCCCTCATGCAATATAAAAACCATATATGTCTAACCAATCATCACAACAACGCAAATGCACATACCCTCTGTGACATCACCCATAGGTTGTGTGAAGAATGGGTTGGATGCTCAAGCTGTGCTGACTGGCTGTTGCCATCTTTGCACTACATACCTGACTCCAGACTTCCTGTAATTTCTGGCTCCCCATAATAATGGGATAAATGCCTGAAATGAGTCATACCGGGAATGTCCACTTTAATACATTTTCAAATGATCAATTATATATAATTTTTCCCATTGTATAGTTGTCATGAACAGGGAAATTAGCTATAGAGACGAAAGCTGTTTTTTTACAAGGCTGTACACGTTTATTTCTGCTGTAAAGTTGGATATTTTAACATTGGGGTCTATGGGGGTCTATATGCTGATTGACTCGCTCTTGGAGCGAGCCTTGTGGCCATTCAAGGAACTACGGATTTTGGCACTTTTGTGTTGAATTCACTTCTCAGCACCAGAGATGCCTGCTTGTTCGTGAATTGTTGCATGTGCTGTAGCCTGTATTTGTTTGTGTTTTTTATGCTTGAAATGTTTTTTCAAGACGTTTCTTGATGTAATTACATGTTGTCAAGTTGATGCAAGTGTTTTCTGCATTTGCTAATGTTGTCTAAATATGGAAATGTTGTGGCCTCTCTCAGACACCATACAAGCATGTGTATGCACTTGTTGATAACAAATAACACAAACAAGTAATATCTCCAATATTCCATAACAGGATAACAAAGATTATCCTAGATGTATTTATTATATAATATGAATATGTTTAAACCTGGGGTTGCTTTAAAATGTGACCTAGAAAATATATTTCATGCATGACAGTAGCTATTACTTATCACATTTGCATCTCTAAAAATGTTACATGTCACACTAAATAGCATATACAGTGGGGTTAAAAAGTATTTAGTCAGCCACCAATTGTACAAGTTCTCCCACTTTAAAAGATGAGAGAGGCCTGTAATTTTCATCATAGCTACACTTCAATTATGAGAGACAAAATGAGAAAAGAAATCCAGAAAATAACATTGTAGGATTTCTAATGAATCTATTGGTAAATTCTTCAGAAAATAAACACTTTTTCAATAACAAAAGTTAATCTCAATAATTTGTTATACCCTTTGTTGGCAATGACAGAGTTCAAACGTTTTCTGTAAGTCTTCACAAGGTTTTTGCACACGGTTGCTGGTATTTTGGCCCATTCCTCCCTGCATATATTATTTAACCCTTGTGATGTTCTCTGAGTCAAAATGACCCAAATCACTAGGTCTTTGTGGCAGATAGAAGGCGCTAAACCTAATTCTACAGTTTACACAGACATATGAT
>JAODUG010024847.1:0-20387 GCA_027564795.1 Aphredoderus sayanus
TCTCCGTGATGCAGTGCTTCATTTACTAATTTTGGTTTTTCCATTTATTTTAACCAGAAACCGTAATCAATTATCTTTCTCCAGAATGACTCCACCTTAACCCTCGTAATGTACTCAGTAATCTCGTGTTTGGCCACACGGCGGCGCCATCTGATTGTGTATGATTTGTGTTTTTCAATTGGCATTGCTGAGTGCATTTATTTTTAACCCTTTTGACCCTCCTGTTGTCCTTGTGTTTCAAACACACACCTTGTTGTGTCAGCAGTGCACATCATATGTCTGTGTGAGCTGTAGAATTAGGTTTAGCGCCCTTTATCTGCCACAAAGAGCTAGTGATTTGGGTCATTTTGACCCGGAGTACATTACGAGGGTTAAATTTGATGTATGCTGTACAGGAGTGTTTACGAGTAGTCTAAATTATTTTTGGCCGTTTGTATTAGAAAAATAAATATATATAAAAAAAGACTTTGTTTTTTACCCTAGTTGCTCACCATTATAAATGGAAACCCTCATCCCTTTCTCTTTTTTTGACCCTAGTTGCTCCCTGTAGCCTATAGCAATTGCACACTTACTGGAGTCCACTATAGACGTCCATTTGCTGCTCCACTGGCTGAGCTGCTGGGCATACTGTTTCTCCACCTTGGCCCTCTCCTGGAAGCAGGCCATGATGTCGTTACAGGCCTGGAAGGCCTGGTCGGTGCGCTGCACTGTGCGCAGGTAGTTCCCTGGCTGAGCAGAGGAGACTACGTCATAAAGTAGTTCCCTGGCTGAGCAGAGGAGACTACGTCATAAAGTAGTTCCCTGGCTGAGCAGAGAAGACTGTGTTGGGACAGATACCCACATATGATGTATGCCTTTCTGAAGTGTTGACAGATAGACAGACAGACAGACAGACAGACATAGACAGACAGACAGACAGACAGACAGACAGACAGACAGACAGACAGACAGACATAGACAGATTTGATATGGCTATAGATGGGTGAACTGTAACCAAACAATTAAGAACAGCAGCTCCTGGTTGTTAAACATTGCAATCACTTTACCTGACAGAACTTTATTTCGACAGTTTATTCATTATTAAGATGTGTTATTATATATAATGCACACTGACCGCATTCTGTACCACGTGCATTGTGAAGAATTACCTATGGTGGTTGTTAGGCTCACCCTGATGACATCAGAGTGCAACGAGAACTACAGTGGTGTTAGAGGATATATTCACATCAGTGTCAATACATTAAACTCCACAGATATCGCTCTCACCATCCAGAAGCTCTGTTTCTTGACATCCTCTGGGGCTTCTTTAGGGGGAGACGCCATTATTGATGACTTGTCTAGGGCGGAGAGGGGAAAAACAAGTCACTTCTTGGGCTTTGTCCCCAAAGATTCTTTGTGATTCATAGCAAGCAAATCAACCCTCTCTCTATTGGCAGACAGCTGGCAGGTTTGTCATAAAATAGTCTGGGCCTCAACAGTGTGTCTGGGTGACATGCAGATATAGCAAACTGACTTAATGACAAACAGAGCCATTCCCACATGTAGCGTGTATAATATCAATGAACTGGCGGGTGTGTGTGTGTCTGTGTGTGTGTGTGTGTGTGTTGGAGAGCCCAATGCCATGACAACTGGAATGTAGATATGCGTTATTTATACCACACTGTGATATGATATACCCCGGCAGAAATCACCGCGCTAACTTGTCATTGCGCTCGGGGAAAGGAGAATCTCGAATTTCGCCGTGGAAATACACTCCTGTTCTTCAGGCGAGACAATTACAAATCAACTGGTGTCACAGCGCTGATGGCAAGAGACATTACAGAACCGAGCAGTGTTTCCTACACGCCCGAATCTAGCCCGGGCGACTTCCAGTAGCCCCGGACGGGTCCATACTATCTGGTGTTATACGACTGGAATTAACAGGCATGGAACTGACAGGCGGGAAGAGAACAGCCGCTCTGGCATTCCTCCTGTTGCCTTCCCAAAATAAACAGCTGCCAAAGGTCATCTCTTCCCTTCGCTGGGACTAGAACACGGGCTTGGGCCTGGGCCTGGGCCTGGGCAGCCTTTTACCCCACACACCCTCACTCCTGTTATTCGATACCGCATGACAAAACAGGACAGTTCTAACCTGTGCAGAGAATGCTGAGGGTGTTGCTTGAGGGTGCCGTGAAGTTAACATACGTGCTTTGGTGTAAGGCAGCTACCATGTCAAACATGTTGTTCATTTAAGACATGCAGAAATAACTTAGATATGACTTCAGTAATCACCAAGGAGAACAGTCATTGTTTCAGCGGCAGAGAATAGTCACGAAGGTGGCATAAATAATGTATACAAACACGAAATAGACTACTGCAACTACTGCACTTGGCTACAGATTTACGATTTCCCATAATGCTTTGCTTTTCAACTATGAACCACTATATTAAGTAATAGTACTACTTCATGGAAAGTGGGTAGCAACTTCAATGGGTTAAGGATAGTCTAAATTACCTCATTGTTACATTTGTTGGAGAACTGTAAAACAATGAGGGAGGCTTACGTCCAAAATATCCCCTCACAAGACATACCAGGCCTATTTCTGTCAGGGTGGCACACCGGCTCGGAGAACCAGCTGAGCAATATGGAATCAACTCACCACACCTTATCACAAGACTTGAGCATGGGACCAACTAAGACCCCGTGTGCTTATCCTGCATGTTGTCTCTGTCACGTGCAGGTCCTTTTTGGGATTATGAGTTTAAGAAAAATGTATACAGTGTAGCATGAGAGCTTGGTCTTCTCCAGATCGTAGCGTACAGTAGCAGTCTGATCTTCTAAACCTTCCACAAAGTTCTCACCGAAGAGAAGGGGAAAAGATTCCGGATCCCGTAACCTGTCGCAATCGCGTATACCGCCAAGCCCCTATCAGTTATTTGGACCGGCCCGCTGATACTTCACATGCACAAGTGACACAAGCCATGCCGTGAGAGAAAGCCACACTTACATTTCTCCCTCTCTCTGCCTCTCTCTGCCTCTCTCTGCCTCTCTTGTCAGAGACCAGCAATTGATTACACAAGTGACCCCTCTTCAGCTCAAGGGCCGCAGAAGACCTCTCTCCATACCTCCTCCTCCTTCTACCCTCTCTGTGAGCCTGTCCTCCTGCAACACACGCTCCCCTCTCACTGACCCAGATTTCCCCGGGCACTAAAATTTACGCACACACACCCACACACACACACGCACACCCACTCCCTGATTTGAGGAGTGTGTGTGTGTGTGTGTGTGTGTGTGTGAGTCACAGAGGCAATGCAAACGGGGAAACCTTAAACAATGCGTCAAGTTGTTGAGTTGTTGACCCCCCCCCCCCCCCGCACCACTCTTCATTGGCTGGCGGCTGTAGGTGCGTGGGAGCGGAGGGGTAGGTGGGGGTGGGGGGGTTGTGATGGAAACGGACCTACCTCCCTCCTCAGCAGCGAGAGGCTCTCTGTGGTTTGTGGCGCGTCTGCTTGCTTTCCCAGCCTGCCCTCCTCCGCTCCTCTCCGAGACTTTCTCTCCCTTCGACCCGCCCGGTTCCCAAAAACACTCCTGGGTTGGTTTCCAATGCCCCCCCCCCCCCCCAAGCTCCTCCCCCAAGCTCCTCCCCCTTCACAATGGACCATTTCCACCGCCTCCTCTGCCCACCGCTCTCGGGGTGTTACAAAAACAGCTGAAAGTCTGTCTGTCTGTCTCCCTCTCTCTCAGCGTCTGTCTGTCTGTCTCCCTCTCTCTCAGCGTCTGTCTGCCTGTCTCTCCCTCTCTCTCAGCGTCTGTCTGTCTGTCTCTCTCTCCCTCTCAGCATCTGTCTGTCTGTCTGTCTGTCTCTCCCTCTCTCTCAGCATCTGTCTGTCTGTCTGCCTGTCTGTCTGTCTCTCTCTCCCTCTTTCCCAGCGTCTGTCTGCCTGCCTGTCTGTCTGTCTGTCTCCCTCTCCCTCTCTCTCAGCGTCTGTCTGTCTGCCTGCCTGTCTGTCTCTCTCTCCCTCTCTCCCTCTCAGCGTCTGTCTTTCTGCCTGTCTGCCTGTCTGTCTGCCTGCCTGTCTTTCACACTCTCTCTCTCTCACTCAGCGTCTGCCTGCCTGTCTGTCTGTCTGTCTCTCTCTCTCTCACTCTCTCTCCCTCTCAGCGTCTGTCTGTCTGTCTGCCTGCCTGTCTGTCTGTCTTTCACTCTCTCTCTCTCCCTCTCAGCGTCTGCCTGCCTGTCTGTATGTCTGTCTCTCTCTCTCTCTCTCTCTCACTCTCACTCTCTCTCAGCGTCTGCCTGCCTGCCTGTCTGCCTGCCTGCCTGTCTGTCTGTCTCTCTCACTCTCTCTCCCTCTCAGCGTCTGTCTGCCTGCCTGTCTGTATGTCTGTCTCTCTCTCTCTCTCTCTCTCTCTCACTCTCTCTCCCTCTCAGCGTCTGTCTGTCTGCCTGTCTGTCTGTCTGTCTGTCTCTCAGCATCCCTCTGTGTCTCTCTCCCAACATGGTGCTAATGAACTGTAGAGTGGACGTGTGAAGGGAGCTCCAGAGGGGGTCAGCTCCATTTTAACCTGTCCAACGGTCGCAGCATCGTGTCAGGCAAGGCCCCCCGGTCATGTGAGCCTATTAGTATATGTGTGTGATGGGTGGGGGTCAGATTTCCTGAGCTATGCGAGGGTCTTTTTCACGGGCTCAGACGAACACAGCGAACGCTATATAGGCTTTTGTTCGAGGCCTCCGAGCTCTGCTCTGCTTGGTCTCACTGGCTTCTCCTGGCCTGGCGGCCTTGATAAGACAGCTTGCAGGCCAAATCTGTCCGGGGGGAACTGTGGAAGTAACAGGCAAGACGGTGCCGCAGTTTATTCAGCATTTATTTCAACACCTTAGTTATAACTCTATCATGAATTTATCAGTATATACTTTATTTCATTTAAAACAAAGGTTCATATGTATATATAGATATATATTTACCTCTTATCTCTGCATACCTATTGGTCAAACTGTATATAGTCATATTCTTTATGTTTTTGCTAGTTCTAAAATACTCTTTAAAATCATAAGAGAGAATGTTGATGCTTTCTACACTGCCGCCCATGGTCACCAGCGGGTACTGCATTGCCCTTGTGATGACGCGGTGGTGAGGTTCCGTCTCGTCGTTTGTGAACGATGGGTGAAGACGCACAGGCTAGCTGCTTTGCTAGCGAGCGGGCGGGCAGTATAGGAAGCATTTACAGGAGGAACAAAACAGAAAAATAAACGACAAAAGCAAAGAGCTTCAAATAATTAGTCCGCGCTATTTGGAAGACGGAGATTCTTAAAAACTTTTACGTACTTAATAATTTATATTGTTATCAGTGTTAAAGTATGCTATGTTTTCATGTTATTATCACCATCACCATTGAGTTTAGACCTATAAACAACATGTTGTCACCTCACTGGAATGGCCGAATGCCCCCCATCCCCCGGCGAGTAAAATAAGCCAGGGCATTGATGCTCAACTCCATAATTTTAGGTTAGCCTGAAGTACCGTATGTACTGTATGTCAAGAGGTTGTATGGGGATAATGTGTGGATTAGGCCAACATTAAGATTGTCAAGTGGCTCGAAAACAAATTATTTTGACCGTTATAAATATAGTTGGGAGAAGGCATATTTAGAGAAACATGGGCTAGGGAGCGGATTTGGCCATCACGGTGATTTCACAGACATACGCACACAAGCACACCAGAACACACACTCATAGAGGCTGAATGTTGAGGAGTCAGGCAAACGAGACAAGCAGTAAAAGCCCTTTTTGATCGCTGCAGCTGTGTGTCAGAGTTGCCAACGTCACCGCATGAAAAAGGATGGACGCCATTCGTCAGCCTGTGCTGTTTGTAAACGACGTGTTGTCTCAAAGGCTAGTTTGCAGCGTAAAATGTCACGCTAACCCATTGCCTTTCTTAGATATAACCGCGACAATAACAAACATCGCTTCACAACATACTAGAACGTTTGTATACTCTGTATTCAACTCCACTTCAACAATTAGAAATGCCCTGACCCGTTTGAAATTAATGATTGCAGTTGGCGAATAATACAAAACGAATGGTTCTAATTATAGTGAATCCGTTTTTACACGCAGGATATATTCAGCGCTTGCAAAGTACAGTACGTGAAACAAAGCTTATAGGGGTTTCATTCAGGAGACTATGGCAAATAAACAAATTTAGTATAAAAACACTAATATTGTCTTCCGTCATTAAATTAAACGTTCCAAGGGCCACATTTCGACCATGGCTCGTGTACAACCAAACGTGGGACTACATTTCCCACATACATTTGATTTTCTAATACATTTAAAGCTTAAGCTACAATGCTGAAGGTAGAATGTGGCCCTCCACTAGGGTTGTTGTACAACGTAAAACACTTCCCTTAAAGCAGCCCTCTACCTCCACAGACAAGTCTTGGCGAGCAGCAGACACTGCATCAGTCAAGCATGTGAGAGCGAGAGTGTATCGTTTAGGATGACAACTCAGTGTGTGTTGGCAGCGATACATTTCCGTCCGCCGGTAGCTGTACAGTCCGTTGAGGCAACACTGTTGCTACGGGTTCCAGCGCAGAGCCATAGCCGGCTCAAGGTAGGTTGATGTTGGCTTGGTAACACCTTTTCCCCAGTAACCCCCCCGTGTACCCCCACCGCCACATCCTTCCCCAAAACCCCCAAGTCCACACGAAAAGGTTATTCTTCTGCATTCTTCTCCTGCTATTGTTCAGTGGGGGATTTGTTCCTACAATCCCACCCAGTCCGCCTGTAACCTCCAGCGTCGGGCAGCAGGGGGCAACGCCACATGCAAAGGACCTCTGGCGGGGGGGCGGGATTTACGAAGAAACAGTTGGGAAAAGGGAGAGTGGGGAAAAACCCAGCAAAGCAGTAAACAGTAAGCAGGGAAAGATGCAAAAACATCCTAAATGTAATTTACAGAGCTTAAGGGGGGAGGATGGGGGTGGGCTCAGCACTCCTATTCAACCCGCCCCCCTCTCCCCCCCCCCGCGCTCCGAAAAAAAGCTAGAAAGAAAGAAAAGAAAGAAAGAAGAAAACAAAACGGAAGAGACGTGCAGAACGCTCATGTCCGACTAGTCGCAGTTGCCGGGTCCCGTTGCTGGGCGTCGTCCCATCCCGTGGGCTGCTCACCTGTCCGTGAGCTTCTTCAGCGCCCGCTCGATGTTCATGCGGTGGCCGACGCGCGTCACGCCCAGGTCCAGGAAGTCGTCCTTGGTGAGCGAGGGCAAGTGCGAGCCGTCGATCTCGTTGTCCAGGAAACGCTCGCGGTGCTCGGCCAGGTTCAGGTAGGCCAGCCAATCGGCCACGTCGTACTTGGTCCAGTAGGGGAGGGGCTTGACGGCGAAGGGCTTGGCCGGGGGAGGGGCGGTGAGGTGTGGGTAGCTGAGGCAGGAGGGGCTGGGCGGCAGGTGCATGGGCGACGACGCCCCCGAGAGGAACTGCGTGGGGGACAGCGAGCGCGACACCAGGAGGGGGCTGGCAGCCGGGAGCCCCACGGACGGCGAGAACAGGGGCGGGGTGGCGGAGCCGTAGGCGTGGCCCGGGGAGGGGGGCGTGAGGGGGCTGGGGAAGTCGAAGGGCCCGCTGTAGAGCGGCGTGCTGGGCATGATGGGCAGGGAGGAGGGGCGGGGCGGCGCCGGGCTGGCCCGCTCCTGGGAGTAGATGAGGGGGCTGGGGGCACGGCGCCGGGAAGCCCCTCCGCCCCTCCCCTCATGGCCGCCGCCCGGTGGACCGCACTGGAAGTCGAAGGTCTGCCGCCGCAGCTTGGAGCGCCGCTTGGGCGAGGTCGGGTAGGGGGCGTAGGTGGGCGACGGGGGCGGGTGGGCGGACGGCGAGGCGGGCGTCTGCGGGGACGGCGAGCGAGCCCAGTGCCGCTGGGCGGCGGCGGGGGAGGGCGGGGGCTGGGGGGAGGGGCAGACCGAGGGCGTGGCCGCCGGCAGGCTGGGCGTGAGCGCCTGCCGCTGGCGCTGCGGAGAGGAGGTGGGCAGCGGGGAGGTGGAGCGCCCTGTGGGGGGGCTGTGGAACGCATCACTGAAGTCTGCAGAGTACCTGGAGGGGTCATGGGGGGGTCATGGAGGGGTCATGGGGGGACATGAAGGGGTCATGGAGGGGTCATGGGGGGACATGGGGGGGTCATCGGAGGACATGGGGGGGTCATGGGAGGACATGGAGGGGTCATGGGGGTGGTCATGGGGGGGTTGAATGTCAGACCATATTTACATTCCATGTAATTCCATGTACATTAGCTAGAGGAAGCTAGTGAACCGGTGTACATTTGACTGGCATGTATAAATACCTGTAAATGAATATAAGTGAATGTAAAGTACATGTTGTAAAGTACATGCCTTTTACTAAATACATAATACTTAATTAAAGTAATGTCAAGTCAGTGCCACTAGGGGGCACGCGGCCATACATACGTACTAATGTATCCCTCCTGTCCTCCGGGTCAAACTGACCACTTCCTTGTTGCGCCAGCAGAAGGCGCCAAACTGTAGCACGAACATATGACGTGCCGCGGTTGGCGCCATCTGCTGGCGCAACTAGGTAGTGCGTTTAAAACCCCAGGACAGCGAGATGGTTAAAGGGGATGGTTTATTGTAATATCCTAAACAGATGTGTGCACTTCCTGCAGCTGTCATATGCAGTGAGCACTACAAGGGGGCATACCCTACGTACCTGTGCATGGCCGGGGGCTTGTGGGCGTGGCTCCAGTCATCCATGCTCTTGACTCCGCCCATCTGCTGCAGCTTGGAGCTCAGCTCGTTGATGATGCTGGCCTTGACGCCCGAGAGCGGCGAGGGCCCCCGAGCGCCCCGCTGGGGTCCCCCGGAGACCCTGAGCTCCGGCTCAGCCTCCCCCCAGCCCAGCGCCAGCCTGCCGGCCTCCGGGGGGCGCTCCAGGCAGGCGGCCAGCGCCGAGCCGAAGCCGTCCTCCGTCCGGGAGATCCGCTGCTGCTGCTGCTGCTGCTGCTGTTGCTCGGCGACGACAATGGCGGCACTGCTGGCCTGGCGCCGAAGCACCCCGCGGCCCCCCATCTTGGGGAAGACCGGGTGCGGGGGCGCGGGCTTGGCGTGGGTCACGTCGAAGCTCTGGCCCCCCGAGTACGTGACGTAGGCGTCCTGCTCCGCCCGCAGCCCCAGCAGCTCCAGGTGGTGGTCGCTGCTGCTGTGGCTGTCCAGCTCCTCGATGCCCGAGTCGCCCACCGCGTCCTGCCACTCCCCGCTGATGGGGCCCGAGGGCGGGGGGCGGTGGTGGGTGTGGTGGTGGGGGTGGTGCTCTCCGCCCACCCCTGCGGGGGCCGGCGGGGCCCTGGTGGCGGGCGTCATGGCGGTGGTGGTGGCGTAGGTCATGGTGGTGGTGAGGGCCGCGCTGCCCCGGTCCTGCTGCTGCGTCGGTGGGGGGGCGTAGAAGGAGGCGGGGGGGTGGTGGTGGTGGTGGGCGTGGTGGGCGTGCGGCACTGGCTGCGGCCTGTGGAGGGCGCTGGCGGCGGAGGAGGAGGGCGGGAAGGTCTGGGGGGAGGGCGGGGAGGGCGACGCTGCCGACTGGGTGAGCGTGGCCACCTCGCTGTCGTACGACGTCAGGCTGGAGGCGGCCGAGTCACCGCCGCCGCCCCCTGCTGGCGCCCGGGAGGAGGACGAGGAGGACGGGGGAGGAGGAGGGGCGGAGGAGGAGGAGGTGGAGGAGGGGGGGTGGCTAGTGGAGGAGTGGGGGCCGCCGGGGTTCTGCGGGAACTTGTGGCCGCCGTTGGCGAACTGTATGGGCGGAGGCAGCGGGTCGGCGAACACAAACTCCTCGTCCACGTCGATGGACGGCGCAGGCGGGGGGAGCACCATGAGGCCCAGCCCGCCCCCGCCGCCCCCTCCCCGGGCGTCTCCCCCGGGCTCGGGGGCCTGCGGAGGAGGAGGCGGCGGGGGCCCGGACAGGTGGGGAAGGGAGGGGGAGGAGGAGGAGGAGGGCACGGTGTACTGGGGGACGTAGGAGGCCCCAGGCGGGCCGCTGTCCATCTGCAGGAAGGAGGGTCTGCGCGGGGCGGGGGGCTGCATGGAGGGCCCCTCTCTCTCCCGGGGACTCTGGGGGAAGAAGGGCGCCCCGGGGTACTGGCTGGTCCGGTCCTCTGAGAAGCGCACCCGGAGGCCCTCCCTGGACCCCGCCTCCTTCTCCCTCTCCGCCCCGCCCCCCATCCCTCCGCCGCCGCCGCCGCCCAGGCGCAGTATCCGCGGCGACTGCGGGCGGCTGAGGGAGGCGGGGGAGGCGGGGGCGGTGGGGGAGGCCAGCTGCAGGGACACGGGCGAAGCGTAGGCGCTCTGCGTGGGCGTGGCGAAGAGCGAGGGCGTGGGCGTGGCCACGGGCGTGGGGAAGGCGCCCACCGCGGACGATGACGACGTCGTCGCCGCCGGCGACGGCGCCACGCTCGCCTGCCGGCCGAAGTGCCGCTCCTCGCGCCGCGTCCGCCGGTCGTCCTTCAGCGCCCGCTCGCGCGCCGCCAACGCCAGGCCCAGCGGCGAGGCGGGGTCCAGCACCCGGCCCGTCAGCGGGTGGATGAAGGTGGTGGCGCCTCCGTAGCCGGACGGGGCGGAGCGCGGCCCCCCGTCCCGGCCCCCGGCGACGCCCGACGACGACGACGAGTACTCCGGCAGGCCGAACGCCGGCGGCATGCTGCTGGCGTAGTGCGGCGCGTCGCGGTCCACGAACATCCCCTCGTCGATGGACTTGGACGGGCGCAGGCGCGGCGCTGGCGCCTCCATCTGCAGGGGCTGCACCCTCACTACCCCTCCCCCGCCGCCGGCCTCGCCCAGCGCGTCCTCCTCGGACGACAGGAAGAAGGAGGCGCTCTTCCGCCGCATGTCGCGGAAGCGCTCGCGGTCGCGGTCACGCCGCGCCGCGCCCACCAGGGCGGCGCCGAACTGGGAGGTGTAGTCCAGGCCGTCCTGCTGCTGCTGGGCGGGGGAGGAGGGGGAGGGGGAGTGGGCGGGGCCGAGGGGGGCCTCGGGGGGAGGGGGGGATGGCCCATCCTCGGCCTCGCCGCCCCCCCCCTCCGCCTCAACGCTGCTTCCCTGGCTGCTGCGGCCGCTGCTGCTGGTGGAGGGCGCCTTGACGATGATGGTCGGTATGGCGATGGAGCTCTTCTCCTTAGCCCCGCCCTTGCCGGTGCCGCGGTGCCGCAGCCCGTCCTCCACCTTCTGCTGCTTGGTCAGCGCGCCCCGCCCGCCCCGCCTCCCCGGGGCGCCCCCCCCACCCCTCTGCTGGGCGGCGGCGGCGGGGAGGGGGGGTGGTGGTTGGTGCTGCTGCTGCTGTGGGGGGGGCTTGGCGCTGGTGGGGGGCGTGGCGCTGCTGTAGCCCCGCCTCAGGCCCCCCATCTTGCCGCCCCGGCGAGGGTGGGCCGGCGCCGGCGGGGGGGCGGGGTCCGGCGGCTCGCGGCCGTACAGCGCCAGCCCCTCGGACTGCCGCCGCAGGGTGGGCACCAGCACGGGCACCCCCTGCTCCCAGGCCGGGGAGGGCGGGGGCCCCTGCTGGTAGTGGGCCTGGGGGCCCCCCCCACCAGAGAGGGGCGGCTCCGGGGCCGAGGTGTTGGGGGGAGGGGGGATGTCCTCGGGCCCCGGCACCGACAGGCTGCGGGCCAGCTTCATGGGGGGGTGGAGGTACTGACGCTCCTCCTCCGTCACGCCTGAGCACGCACGCACACACACACGCACGCACACACACGCACGCACACACACACACATTTACCCACGCACAGATGAACGCACACACACACGCACGCACGCACACGCACGCACGCACACACACGCACGCACGCACACACGCACGCACACACATGCACACGCACAGATAAATGCACATGCACACACACACACACACACACATTTACACACGCACAGATGAACGCACACGCACACACACACGCACACACATTGACGCACACGCACGCACACATGCACACGCACGCCCGCACACACACATGCACACACATGCACACACACACATGCACGAAATAAGCAACAACAGGTAATTATTTTTTTGTTTCGTTTGTTTAATGTAATAAACACAATAGCCCATAAATAGAACCATATACTGCAGTTCTATGCACTTTCTGATCATAGCCAGAGTCTCCTTGATGTAGTGATCCAGTCTTTCCTCCCCTTTGTCCAAATGGTATTTGTGGAAATATGTTCATCTTTGTAGTGTATTTTAATAATTTTTTTAAATTAATTAGATAGATAATGACTGCTAATGTTAAGTAACGGTTAATAGAAATGGTTATTAGTTGGTAAAGTGGAGAGAGACATGCATAGTTGAGTCCCAGTGTGTTACACTCAATATCAGCTCAGCATGGAATGCCTCTTGTCTAATCAAATGACTTGGTCGGAACTAACTGTCATATAAATACAACTAAATGTATAATAGCCATTATAATAACCAATATAAATATACATACACACATACAGTACATAATTTTCACACAGACATGCCCACAAGCCCGCTCTTTCTCTCTCACACACACACACACACACACACACACACAGGACAAGAGACAAAGACTCAGCTCTGGACACTGACTGATTGACAGCATGGTTTACCAATGGACTTCTGGCGCGTCATGGCTGCGTGATGGGAGGCGGGGCTTGGCTGGAACTGGGCCTGGTTGAAGCCGAAGGCCGAAATTGGTGGCTGCATCATGCTCATGGACTGCTGCTCATAGCTCAGCTACAGGAACATGCACACACACACACACACATGCACACACACCGACACACACACACACACATACATGCACACACATTCACACGCACTCATGCACATGAACACGCACACATACACGCGCGCACACACACACACACACACACACACACACACACAGGGGACAGGGGTGGAGGAAGGCAGAGAGACAGAAAGGGAGATTGAGAGTGAGAAGGAGAGGAAGAGAGAGTGTGTTTAGACAACAACGTTTCCTCAACACCACCCAATAAGAAGATATATTGATGTCAGCTGGAGATACATATTGCAATATAGCAAGGGACCGCCTGGGAAATTAGAGTGTTGTATTATTGGGCACCAGAGTGTTTGGACGCTGGATAGACTGGAGTCAGCCTGACTACCAGCATGAGTGTGTGGGTTCAATTCCCAATAGAAGCCCCTGATAAACCCCCTGCCTAAAGCCATCATGGCGTTTTAAAAGCGTGCGTGCCATTGGCGGTACAACATCCATGCAAATGATAGTTAATTATCTCCAGAAACCTCCTACTATTTAAAGTAAAGGTCAGATACACACCTTTAATGTATGACTGAGGCATACAGTACATTAGAGAATCCTGGACATTGGTGTCTAAATGGTATTGCCAGAATAGGTATGACCTTTATTTTTCATTTTCCATCTTCCATCATTCATTTAAACATTTACCTCCACCAGTTGATCGCTCTAGTCAGTCTCCTTTGTACTGTTGTAATTTCTGAGCACTTGTCTATCAACATTTTATAATACATGAATGTCTCAGTGAGATCTATTTTACTGTTGTCTTAGTGTATTACTATTCAGCGGTTGTCAAATTTTGACACCCTAAAACTAGTTAATATTCTGGAATCACACATTATACTGATCAACGCTGAAAAAATAACTCACAGTTATCAGAGGCAACAAATGAATCATTTGAAAGCATTTAAACATTTGAAAGCATCCTGAGACCACTTCTAAAAATCATCTTGTGACCCCTCAGGCAGTTCCAACTTCCAACCATTACTTTAAAATCCACTTCGCCTTAATAATTCGCTGAGTTGCACTTCAGTTTCCAAGTCTTCCTACTTCACTTTCCACCAGTAACCACAATATTCCTTTCAGTTCAACTCTGCCAACACCACTCCTACTACTGTACACAAAGTAAATTGCAGCTACATTGTACTGTATGTCTTCTTAAACGTGTATTTGAAATACAATATAAAGCAGTGTAAACTATATAAAGGGGGTCCTCAGAAAGCAGCCTGTGACTGTATAACACTGCTCTGAACAACAGAGAATAATATGTAAAAAATCATATTTTTTACATTGGACCCACTGTACTTTAGATTGCCTGAGTCAGATGAGGGCACAGAGGACACGGATGATCAATAATAACAACCGTGTGATCCCCCAGCAGTGTGTACCTCGCTTGGAACGATGCTCTTGCTACGGTCTCTCCTGACCCCGTGACCCCTCTGGCCGTGGCTGTCTGATGTAATCGTCTGCTGGGCGGCCGCCAGGATTTCATCCAGTTTATCTGAGGCGGGGGGGAGGGAGGGGAGCCACAGGGAGGAAACACAGGGGGTGTTTAAAGAGGGGTCTGTTTTAGGGTACACGGCAAAAATAGCTTGTTTGTTTGGTCCTTTTTTATATCAGTCTTGCTTAATGCCTCATTTAGAAGAACAAAACACCACTAAAGTCACTCACGACGAGTATACAAAAAATGTACATACATATTAAAAATAACAAAATAACACAATGAGTAAGTAAATAATAACTTTAAAAAAATATTCAAATCTATTTAAATATCCTAAAATCGTCTTGTCAGGTCGTTGGGAGGTCAGGGCCACTCCACGGAGACTAGCATATTTATGTAGTGTTTATAGGAGCTTTCCTGAAGGCTTGATTCTGTCTTTATACGCAACGCTTAACAGAAAATGAGCCTGTCCTGTTGTGCATTTCCCACACAACGCTTAAAATAACAGATCCAGCTGTTTCTTACTCAGGGCCATCTGATACACCGTCCTCTTCTTATCGGGCGCCTGAGACGACTCGTAGTCTGAAACAGGAAGGGAGGGCAGGGGGGTGGGGCGGGTGTAAGCTTAGCATAAGACAGGCTCACTGTTAATTAGTGCCTTCGGGGGGGCCCAGTGATAGGGGGCCCCATGCTCACCTGCTTTCTTCTTCCATGGCGATGTCGCTACAGGATGTACCATGTGGAGAGAGAGAAGTTAGGTCGGGAGGGAAGCAGCGGCCATCTTGTATGGTGTGGACGAGACGATGGCACTACGTACGGATGTGATGGCGAGGAGGCTGATTGGATGGGGATGAGGGGGATGAGGACACACATGACGCGTGATGGAGACAGCACACAAATCCACCATTGTCCCACCTTTCTCCACTGGGGGCAGCCCGTTCCGTCCCGAGGGGAAGGGGGAAAAGAAGAAGAAAGAAACGGGCAGGTGATTATTTGTGATGTCACGTTATTAAACTAGCCCCTGTTACTAGCTAGAATTAGGTTCAGAGTTTTTAACATTTTCACAGGAGTATTCTACCGCGTGCAGGTTGGTAATTGAAAGGTTCTGGGAATGTGTTTCTAAGACGGAATATAATTAAGGAGCTGCCAATTAGAAGAAATAATGGTATTATTATGGTATGACAACACATCTACGCTGGGTTGTTACCAAGGCTCCCTGCATCAGCTTTCTGCAAATACGTGTTTTTTCCCCTCCCATTTAATTGGCGGGAAAGGTCACAAGCTTCACAGCAGGCCCAGCATTGGGGTTTCGGTTGAGAGCTTTTTAATATAATACATGCTAAATGTTGTTTCCGAAGCCACATAGATACATTTCTTTTTTTAATTATAATAAAAAAACGAAGGCACCCACTTTTATTAATTTAATGTTGGGAATTGATTTTCTTTCCACAGAACGGAATCCCAAACTAAACAACTCCTTTCCTGTTTCCGACAAGCTCCTCCCGCTTTCCCGTGCCCTTACCCATGTCTTCCAGCTCTGATGTCATGGATTTGGAGCGTAGCGCGATGGCGGGCGGGGTCAGTCTCTTCGCTTGCTGCGGAGCTGCTGGGAGGAACAAGCCGAAAGCGGAGTGCATGTTTAGTACAGCGGCGGACGCGGCCACATATGACAGCTGTGCAGCGGACAGCCGCCACAGACAAATGAACATGCTGTCAGCTCTGACGTCATACTAATGCTCATATACAGTGTATACAGTATGTAGACATTATTAGATTTACTCTATTATATTACTATTATATATTTACTCTATTATATTACTATTATATCATATTTATTGCATGGATATCAGTTTTCTAAAGCGTTCTAACCCACACCTGCAACTAGAAAGGGATTGCGGGACAACATTCTCACCCGGAATGTCATAGGTTTGATCCCCAACAAGCCGGGCCTACCTGCAAGCATCCATGAGCAAGAGAACCCCTACCGGCTCCTTAATACTTATAGTAATTGTATAATATTAAATGCAAGAGTCTGCTATATGACCTAGCCTGCACTCAGATGTGCGATGGCTTGCTTAAAGTCATATATATATATTATACATAGTCCTTGTAGGCAAGTCTCAGCACTCAGCAGCCATCTTGATAATGTCTCCGGGCAGTTATAATGAATGGGGAGAGAGCCATAACTGTACTTTCACTGGTCACCGGGACATAAACTCTGAATGTGTACAATAGTGAGTCAAGTCTGATAAAAAACACTTAACCATCATGATGTCTGTAAAAATATCGTATTTGGCCACCCGGCGGCGCCATGTGATTGTGTATGATTTTGTGTGTTTTTTAATTGTCATTGCTGTGAGTATTTATTTATTTATGTATTTGTGTTATTTTTTGTGCCTTTTAACCCTCCTGTTGTCCTCGGGTTTCAAACTCACACCTTGTTGTGCCAGCAGTGCACATCATGTGTCTGTGTAAGGTGTATATTAAGTTTAGCGCCCTCTATCTGCCACAAAGAGGTAGTGATTTGGTCATTCTGACCCAGAGGACATCACAAGGGTAAAATCTACACTTCATGTATACGATCACAAGTCAAGTCTAATAAAAAAGGCTGACTTTGCCTCTATAATGTCTCTGACATCTACGTGTCAATCATAGGAGGCCAGGTAACAAAGAACCTTTCTTCCTGGCAGTGTCCTCCATCTCTGGGTTTCGAGCCACCATCACCACCTTGACCATCAGGTTGTTCCCGCCTTGCCGGATCATGTTGACCACCTGCCTGTGACCGACCTTCACTACATTTTGCCCGTTCACCTGGCACGCACACACACACACGCACACGCACGCATGCGCACATGCACACACACATGGACACACACACGGACACACACACACACACACACACAGAATGTGGACATGCTGCTATTATACAGTCAGTAGCAGTCAGTTTGAGCCTCGGCCCCAAAACTGTAACAGCATTCAATCAAAGCATAACGTAATCATTTCAATAATAACTGGGGTAGTGAATGAATGGACACCACTAAAACATGTGTGCTCTATATGCGTTGTATTAAATTTAACTAAATAACAATTATTCAAGACATTTTCAATATATAATCTAATAATTACCATTAAGGAATATTTTATGTCTAATCCCGCAAAATAAAAATAAAAAACTTGATTTACTTACATACAGTGTAGTGATTAGAAACAAATAGATCCTGACATTGATTAAGGGCCTCAGCAGACGCATCGGCTCGGCAATAAGTCCTCCGGCTACACCTACCTCGATGAGGAAGTCGCCCATCCTTAGCCCCGCCCTCCAAGCCACGCCCCCCTCATCTACAGACTCCAGGTACTGCAGCGCGGGGAATGCTGGAGTCGGGGTGAACTCCTCTATAGGAGTCTGAGCTGGAGCAGATAGGAAACGCATCATAGCCATATAATATCTGATCATATTTAAGGGGCGCGACAGGTACAGTGGGGCGACAGGTGATTGAGAAGTTGCTGGTTCGAGCCCTGCTAACTCCTGACCTAAGTGCCGAGGAGTCCCTGAGGAAGACTTGAATAGCTGACGCCATCATATGATGTGTGAATGTGAGGCTATGCTGTACAGAGCTTTGAGTGGCCGGAAGGTTGGAAAATCGCTATATAAATGCAGCACGTACTATATGTATGTGAAGGAAGGCTTGTAATTGGACATTGTTGAGGGTATCGTTAAATTCTATAAGTGTTTAACTGTATCTATTTTGTATTTATCTTTCATTGTATTGTCAAGTTTTGAAAAGGGAGAAAATAGGAACCTGGGGGAATTAAATATTGTATGCCGGTTTGTATATTGTATGCTGTAGTTAGATTATGGATTATTGCATTTAGGGGTCCTAACCCTCCAGGAAGTCCTCTAGGAAGTAAATCATATTGTTTGAATGAGTTGAAGAGGAAAATGATGGAATGGGAAAATCCATGAGGCAGAGAGGCGCTGGTTTACCTTTAGCTCCTCTAAGCACAAAGCCGAAGCCTTCATTGTCTTTCTTCTGCAGGAGCACCGTCTTCTCCTTAATGATGTAGTCACTTGAAGAACATTTAGATTGTTTCAGGGCGGGGGCGGGGGGAGGGGGGAGGGGGAGACAAGAAAGCATGGGAGAGCGGTAATGGGAAAGAGAGCTATAGTTATATCACTTCTCTAGCGATAGGACAGTGTCTTTGTCATGCAAATAAAGCATTTTACGAATTAAAAAAAAACATTTAAAGGGAGACAGCCTGCACCAACACATCGTCACGAGCGGCTTGATGACAGCAGGTGTCAGTGAATCCTGTACAGCAGGACTTTCCCTGATCCGATCTAATCCACCAAGTGCTGACTATCTTTTGGACGTGGGGAAGGGTACATACACACACACACACACACATACACACACACACACACACACACACACACGCGCGTACACACGCACACACACTTTGCAGATAGTGCAAACTTATTAAAGTAAATCGCTGCACTAGCATTCGCAGTCCTGCCCCCCTGCTGTGCTTTGTGACTCCACAGCGCCCCTGCTGAACACATCATGTATAGCAGGGAGTCTCACGGGCCACGGGTTGATTGACGCGGCAATCTTCCAATCAGGCGGCGGGGCGTACAGCGGTGTTGCGGTACGGTAACGCTGCACAAAGTAGGCGTCGGCCTGTGCATGTCAGACACAGTGTTACATTATGCACCGCTAACTGACAGTGGGGGAGAGTGTGCATGAGTGACACTTCCACATAGTATACCTTTAAACTTTGACCTTACCCTCGGGGTTTCAAACACACTACCTTGTTGCACCAGCAGACGGCGCAAAAAGGTATTGCGTTGGGTCCGTTTGACCCGGAGGACCGCGGGAGGGTTGATTAACTCTTTTATGCCCAGTGGCAACTAATTTTGCCAGTGTGTCTATTACTATACTTTTTCCATCTTTGATTGTTTGGTGGTTATGCAGATTGTATAAAACCAAAACAACTGACATGCAGGTGGACAATTTAACTATCATCTCCAAATAACGTCCTAGACTAATTTTCTCTCATGCGGCGATGATCAATTCCCATTGACACCCAGGAACACGCAAGAGATCTGATCTCCCCTACTGTCAGTTCTAGTGTTAATGCACAGACCACAGCTGCACTTGACTTAACCATGCAGCAAAGTCAAGAGAGCCCTGGGTCTGAGCAAAGACGCATCATTTAAAAGGGAGTTTCCGGGTATTTCTCTCTGCCTTTCAGCTTTATTTGGCGGTTGTGTAAGTAAACACAAACTGACAGTTGACTCAAACTCAAATCAGTACGATGAGTGAGGTAGTAGGCCTTTCTCCTATAGTCACTGGCCGACTAAAAGCCCAAGGCCCTAATAACACCACCTACAGTGACCATGGAGGGCCCTTGTTGCAGGAGGGATGTGAGCAGGACCTTTCTCTAGACATACTTTCAGCGGCGATCAGACAATGGCTTGCTTTAGGCGGAGGTCCGTTCCTGGTACGCTCACAAGCGACGGCACTGTCTTCGCCAACGCGCATCGCCTCCCTTCCATCTGCTTCTCACACCTCGATCCTTTTTTCTCTCGCCCGTCGTGCATTCCCTCTCCAACGATCAAAGTTAACATGAAGTGGGTGGACAGCCAGCGAGCCCATTCCAAGCTTTTTGGAGGTGCTAGCTTGGGGCTAACAGACTGGGTTCTCCTTTTTACCCAGAATTCATTTTTGCCGTGGTAACTGTGGTGATATACACCGGCGTCCAATGCTGGATATGATGGCTTATGTAACGCTACATCATTTCATGTAATTAGGTTCTCACAGTATTTCTACCATACTAGTTTATAGCATACATATTCCAGTGCCAGTGCACCAATTTGCAATTGCGTGAGAAGACTATATTACATATTCTACTGTTTAGCACTAGTACACCATGGTACAATATGCTACTGGTTAGCACTAGTACACCATGGTACAATATGCTACTGTTTAGCACTAGTACACCATGGTACAATATGCTACTGGTTAGTGCTAGTACACCATGGTACAATATGCTACTGGTTAGCACTAGTACACCACGGTACAATATGCTACTGGTTAGTGCTAGTACACCATGGTACAATATGCTACTGTTTAGCACTAGTACACCATGGTACAATATGCTACTGGTTAGTGCTAGT
>JAODUG010024866.1:0-20382 GCA_027564795.1 Aphredoderus sayanus
TGCTGGTGAGGGAGTGTGCATGTGTGCGTGCCTGTGCGTGTGAGGGAGTGTGCATGTGTGCGTGTCTGTGTGAGTGAGGGAGTGTGCATGTGTGCGTGCCTGTGTGAGTGAGGGAGTGTGCATGTGTGAGTGAGGAGTGTGCATGTGTGCGTGCATGCGTGTGCAACAGATATGACAGAGAGAGAGGCTCAGGTTCACTCCCGCGGAGCTCAGCCAGCAGGGATCTTCAGGAATTTCTGGCATGAGTCCGGTCGGCGGATTGAGCTTCCATCTCCTTATCATATGTATCACACACACACACACACACACACACACACACACACGCCTGCCTATGTGCTCCCGTTTGAACTGGGGAGGGCTTTGGTTCAAGAATGCCGTGTCAGTGTGCCCGCTTTGAAAGACCTTTAACCCTCCTTTTGTCCTCAGCTCTCTTATTGTACCAATAGATGGTCCCATCTGATTGTGTCTTATTATGTACCGTAGTTCTTCTCAGTGTCATTGCTGTGTGTATTTCTTTCTTTCTTTATTTGTTTGTTTGTTCTTTGGTGCCCTTTAACCCTCCTGTTGTCCTCAGGTTTCACATGCACACCTTGTTGTGCCAGCAGTGCACATCATATGTCTGATTAAGCTGTAGAATTTGAATTGGCGCCCTCTATCTGCCACAAAGAGGTAGTGCGTTGGGTCAGTTTGACCCGGAGGACAACACAAGGGTTAAATGTATTATTACTTTCTTTCTTTTTCTGTACGGACTTTTCTTTTCGAGTGGTGGGATCCCCTCTCTGCTCACCCCACCTACAGCGCCCATAGACTTGCATCTTCTCTACCCATGAACAGACATTTCCAGTGTTTGTGTGTTAAAAATAGAACAGGAGATAAAGGACTGTGTGTAGGGATGCATCGATTGTGAACTTCTAGGCCGATACCGATGTTTAAAATAATAATTTGGCCGATATCTGATACCGGTGTTGGTGAAATAGTCCCACACAGCCAACATTTTCTTTCACTTCTATTTGAAAACAAACCACTTGTGCACTCCAAGGAGAAACCTCTGGTGCTGAGAAATGACTACAATGCAGAAGTGCCAAAATCTGTAGTTTCTCAAACGGCCGCTTGACGCTGGCTGCAAAACTTGACAGCAAAAAACTTTACAGCTTGATGAAAAAAAATTGTTTGGTCTCTAAAAGAGTCTTGGACATGCCATAATCAGCATATGCGCTTGTGAGCAACTTCAGTCTAATCAATGGGACAGCAATGGGACAACACATAACTCATGTTTTACATATTGCTGGTTATAAATAGCACACGACTTTAATCAAAGTTATTTACAGTAGTAAAAAACAGCCTACTTATCTCCTAGTGCCTAGATTCATTTTAAGGACTGTAACTGAACTTGAAGGTTTGCAATAATGACGGTTGAAGTATACATAACAAAACTCTATCTTAGTCCTTGGCATTCTGTGTGGTATCATACTTAGCCCTCAGGCCATGGCTCATGGGTCACAAAAGCCAAGTAATATAATCGATGTGACATGGCTGGGTTGATTCCTTGGGTATACAATGAATAGCAATACAGTATGATCCAGATTCTCTGTGATCAAAAACCACACACCACCTCAAGATGTACTTTGTGGGAATCAAGAATAAAAGCCCTTTGTCAAAAGTGAGTTCATGTATTCTCTTTAACAGACAAAGCATACCATATTCAGGACATTGATTCTTTTAGAGAAAAAAAAAAAAGAAATTTTTTTTAGAACAGGGATTTTAGAACAACATTTCCCTAGAAGAGGTACATTATGCTGAGCTTTGTGCTTACGAGAATATTTTTATAACAAAAAATAAATAAAAAAAAAGGATTAAAATGCAGTTTTGGTTCCTTGACTATTCAGCCGACAAGTGTGTATCTCAAAGTGATCTAAATGCAAAGTAACAAACCTACAAGCTGGTTGTGTTTAAAAGTGTTTTTCCCTCACCTCCACTCTGTGTGATGTAGCGGACCCAAGGTAATGCCTGGTAACCACTCTTCTCAATGATTTTCAGGTAACGAACCTGTTAAACACCGGACTGGTTAAAATGGATGCCATGCAAACACACACACATGCACACACACTAAGAAATATAAGGCTGTATTATCTGCCTTCACTGTACATTATTAAACACCATAAAGTAGCAACCCTAACATTATTATGTATGAAGTATTCTTCCTTATATTCCTGGTAGACATTTGTGGGCAGATTATTTAAATATGAGAAGGAAAACCTAACAGCTCTTCTTCCTGTTATATCCTGAGGAGGGTTTGTTGGAAAACCACTTGCTTGTAATCTTTAATTAATTTTAGATTTATGATATAATATAGATTGGAGATGGAATATAATGGGAGGAGGATGAAGTTCTGTTGCTGTATTGCCACAGTAGCAGTCATAATTATCAGTTAGTGTTAAAGGTACTCTTAGATTGCTTTATAGTGCCCACAAAACTCTGCATTTCAGGCCAAGCTCATTAATATGTAAAACTGTGTAGCTGTAGGAGGATGGGTAGAGAAGAGTGTGAAACTATGATAGCTGTAGGAGGAAAAGCAGAGAGGAAGCAACTCAGCAACCAAAACAATGTAGTGGATTTCAACCACAAGGGTAAATATACAGAGACAAACTGAAGAGTGTCCCTGTTCATGTAATATATATAACACTTAAAACAAGTTAATAATATTTGCCAGCATGTGGCACATACCTGAATCCCAGACACAGTGAAGTAGGGGATCTCAAAGTTGACTGTGATTGGTCTCTTGCCCTCGAGCTCATCACTTTCTACGCTGGGCAGGCCGAAGTGAGCCCGCATAATGTACTCTTTACCACCCTGCTCACGTGCACGCACACACACACACACACACACACACAGTGATGAATGAATGCCGTTTATAAATCTGACATTTTTCCAGTGGATGTATTTTCAATAACACAAAAGATAACAAAAAACACATTTGTAAAAAAAAAAAAACGACACAATTATCTCTGGTTTACGGCTGTTTCTTGTTTTCTATTTTACTTGTACGTGCTGCAAATCAAATGCTTGTCATAGTTTTGGTCGTACTGCCTGGGAGGCATGAATTGTTCAAATGAAACACAGAAAATGTTTTGCAGAAAACAAATGCCGAAAACGTATTTGCACAAGACAAAAATAGTGAGTTGGAATAGTAGACCTGGTAATGTTCCCACGATTGATATCTGACTTTTGTGAGGAAACAAAAATAACAAAAAATCATTGTTATATTAGTATTTGTTCTATATTGCATCTATAAATCTATATTGTATCTATAAATATAGCACTTACTCTATATTGTATCTATAAATATAGTATTTCTTTTATATTGTATCTATAAATCAAGTATGTCAGCATGTGGATGGCTGACCAATAGTGACAAGGGATAGGGGATGTGTGACAGGGATTGTTCACAAAGTCACAGAGCACCCCTGCACTTAAATTAAAGCTTTGAAATTAAATTGAACGCAGCCATGCATTGATAAATACTGTCATCGGCATAAAGGGGCTGTTTAACTGATGCAGATCTAATGTGACAAGCACAGCTATCAAGATTCGTGAGTGAAAAATGTGTATTTTCTCATGCCATGGTGTGCTCTTGTCTTCATAACATATACTGGAATGTTACGCTGCACAATAAAAGCTACAGTCTTCCTTTAGCGACACCAAATGGGGACAACATCTGTTTGATGTAGTAGGCGTCACGGTGTCACTACATGATGTAACCTTGTCGACATGTATACAGTATACAGTGTTGTGTGCATGAGCACCGCACATGCGAAAAACTTCCCAGAACGAGCGGCAAGCGGAGTCATCTTCGTGCCCTCGATGTTTCCTTGCATATTGATCCGCACTTTAAACAAATAAAATGGCGCTCAAAGGCTTTTTACCGGAAAAGACTTTATGTTCCACTGCACCGCGCTCTTCTCGGGTACCCACTTGGCGGTGCCCGTGCTGGTCTTGAACTTGGGCGAGTCGGCGTCGCTAGGCACCGGCACTATGATGGACACGTTGTTGGCCGTGGAGCGGCTCTTGAACTGACTCCGAGCCTGAGAGGGAGAGACCAGAGGCGAGAGAGACAGGTCAGCGATTCAACACAAAAACGTGTGGAAGGGTATCACTGGGTTATGTTAATCCAAAAGGCTATCATCTGTAGAGGCTTATGAGATAACATACAGTACTGACATGGTTATGAGGATATTGAGCTTTGTGTGTGTGTGTGTGTGTGTGTGTGTTTTGCTGTGTGTCACAGGATTACCTTAACCTTGATCTCCACACGGCTGTGGGAGAACTTCTCAATGACGCTCTCGATCCAGATCAGAGGCTTGACCTGGAAGGGGATTAGATTACGGTATACAGCAGCAGAACCACTTCATTACACCTCACAGATAGAGACAGGTGAGTGTGTGTGTGTTTGAGCTGATATTAGAATGCCATACTATTTCGTTTTTCTAGTCCTTCACAATGTACAGTATTGTCTTGTAATTTCAAGATAATCAGTTAGTAGGTAGCCTAGCCTAAATGTAATGGGTGAAATTGTGACGTGCCTGTAGTGACCAGGTTGCATCAATCCTCACTGTTTCCCCTTAAACATTTTCAAAACCAAATGAACTATGAGAGAGATGAGGCAGGCTGAAAGATACATATATGAGCCTGTTTGGGTAGTGCAAAGCAGGTATTGGCATTGCCTCCATCCAGACCTAGCCTCACTTTTGTTTGTAAATAATTTGGACAAATATCTCCCCCTAGTGGTGAAAATATATTCTTAAAAGAGGTTGAACTGTAAGGGGATTATTATTTGCCAACTGTAGGCAATGTAGTACAATGGTAATGCTCATTATGAGAGTACACTATTGTGGGTGTGCGTATAGTAATACTGCTTGTATCTGTGTTTGACACTGACTGTGATGTAAGGACAAACAAAGAACAACAGTGTGTATTTGCTGATGGTGAGATGTCGATGGCGTGCGTGCGTGCGTGCGTGCGTGCGAGCGAATGGCTGACCGTAGTGTTGAGGCGGTAGGACATGAGCTCGCTCTCCCCGTCAGGGGGGATGAAGGAGATGGTGCGATCGTTCTCGAAACGAGACAGTCGCACGCACTGGTGGAACTTCACGTCCTCCAGCTCCACAGTCTTGCTCTTCTCCCCTGACGTACACACGCACGCACACACACACACACACACGATGTAGTCAAAGACGTGTTATCAATAAATTAGAATTACACCCGAGGGATTAAAAGTGCCGTTTTGTCATATTTTACTGTATCTTAGCAATAAACACAAACCCAACAACATCAGTAGGTACAGTACCACTGTGTTAACCACTGTGTTCAAACACATAGAAGAAAACTAAATACATGAAAACAGAGATGCAGTAGGTGTACGCGCATAACAAAACAACAATATAAAAACAGCTAATATATAATAAAACTACAGTGTGTTCATTATCAAAATGTACTGAGGAAAGAGGAGGCAGTGCAGGGCAGATATGAGGAATACAGTGCATCGGATCTACAGTACAGTACATTACAGCCATTAACAGTGCAGGGAGGGAGGCTTGAAATCTGTAGACAGCATCTCTCATTAAAATTGGTGACCTCTGCTGCAGTGTAAAGGCCAATTGCCTGCTCCTCTGTGGAAAACAGAGGGGTGCTGAGCGTTGGAGAACAGATGTGATGATGACAGTGGGCCTTTGGGCCTCGAGCTAACCGAATGTACAGTCAGTTAAAAAAAAAAAACTAAACCTCTTTCGCCATCTAAGAATGCTGCCCTTGATTGGCTCAGATTGGCTCAGAATGCTGCAAATGGCCGTGGAAATGTAGCATTTATAGCGTCTGTAAAGACAGACCATTTTAGATAACTAGCTGAATAAACCTTTTCTAACTGAGGTAGTGATCCCAGAATGCACTGTGAACACAGTAGAAGATTTATGTGTAAAATACTGAATAGGAAATTAATGTTGTTAATTGTGAAAGTATGCATTATATTTAATAATAATATATTAATTATGTAAAGCTATAAATCTGGTCATATCGTACACCTACAAATGCATTCAATGGGGTGGATCAAGGGGTAGGGGATTGTCAGTCAGGGGGAAAAGGGACAATACACTGGACCACTGGGGGTCAATGGCATGCGTCCAGGGATACTTTGCATGCCTGTTCATACATTACATGTGGTACTAGTCTCAGCCTCTTCCGTTCATTAGCACGTCTGATACATATAGTAAAACATCTACTAACAGCACTATCAGGAAGTGGGGTAGTAGATTTTCATTGGCTGTTAGCACTGTCAATCACAGGTCTGTATACATAATTCCGGCACAATGCTAGTGCAGTGCTTTATTGACTTTAATTTCAGTCTTTCCATGGTTGTTTTTTAGCAATAACCATAGCTCACTTATTCAACAGATTTACAAGACCTGCAAACAGCCAGACTCGTGTGTTTAAGGTTACTAACATTAATAAGTATACGTTTAACGTCCACCTTCGTCATTGACTTGGTTGTCGTGCATGTCAATCAAAATACCTCTCCTTTCAAGTAGGCGGGTCTTGACACAGTTAGCCAGGGTTGGATTCACACTAGTCATGAGACTAATGTGGCACCACCTGTTTACCACCACAATAATGTGTCTCATGTAAAATAAATTGGATAATAAATGGCAATAAATGCAAAAAGAAATGTGTCAAGGGAAAAAGTAAAAGTTCTGCTCATTACTGCTCAAATGAAAATAATTTCTGTTCAGCCCACATTGGGACTCGATGCCTGTAATTTATGTTTAGCTAAAGGGTACATCATTCCTTTTCAAAGCTCTTGCCAGACAACATTCTTAAGAAAAAGAAATATGCACAGTTTTGCCAACAACGAACACTGTCGCGGTTACTCACTGCCGGTGATTTCAAATAGCACTTTGTCATTTAGGCCCAGCCTCAGCTCTGGCATTCCTGACAGGACCACTTTCAGCTTGACGCTGCCCACGATCTCACTGCGCAGGACACTGCCGCTGGCGCTAACCTATAGGCAGAGCACCAAGGGAGGAAACGTTACATTTTATATTTGACGCCTTTCAGACATTTTCATGGAGTCCACTTTGAAGTACTTATAAAAAGGTCAAATAAGCAGTTTGCAGTCAAAACAGAGGTGCTTGGACTGTTGGCTACTGCTAACCTATCGGTGCACAACCCTAGATGTAATGGATTTATTCTTGACTTTACCAAACCAATTAAAAATGAATATCAAATTTTGTTATGCATACAAGGAAAAAAAAACAGAAAATGTCCTTATTTTACTTATGGACCTTTAAAGTATTCTTCACATAAGTTCTGAGTCAGTTTTATTGAAGTTATTGGCAGAAAGGCCATTTTACATCACCTGCAAGCACACAATTGTTGGGAGATAAGAGAGAGAGATAATGAGACAGAAAACATACAGTACAGTCCAGAAGCTAAGAGTAAAACCAAGGCCTGATAGATGAAACAGGACTGCCAGCACACAGTTTTGCAATAAGAGAGGCGAGATCTCTCATCTAAAGTGGTAAAATACAGTGCATGAAGATATGAAGTCCCTGCTAAAAGATGGTTTATGGTGATATCCTCTCAGAAATACCACCATAACCATTTTCTATTATTTTACAGTAAGATGATTTGGTGAAGCAATGGCGAAATCTGCAGCTACTGTAGAAACTCATTGGAGACAGTTTTCACTTTTAATTCCAGTTAAAATATGGAATTCCTTGATATTTAAAAATGTGCTGATGATGTGAAATATGCCCATTCCTGTACATCTAGACTAAACTCCCTGGGATCACAGGAATAACAAATGTGGCTGCTGTTTTTGACTGATTTTCTTTTCAAACTCTGCAGAAATACGAAGTGCTAGTCAGCACTCCACAGCGACTGCCTCTGTGGGACTGTGCAGGAAATGGTAGAACTCTTTCTGACCGGGTTTGTTCTGGGTTAATGCTTGCTGTAATAACAACAATCTAAACAGATACCTTTAAACCAAAGAGCAGTGCAAGAATGGGGTAGTGTGCTAAACTTTGCTGACTGTAAAATATCTTATTTTAATACAGTAGCATATTGTGTAATAATATGTCTTCATTCTTATACCTAATTCATGTTCATATTTAACCACTGAAACATTGTGCTATCGCCTCACCAACCTTATGCAACACAAATAACCAAATATTGCATTCAAAATATAAATGAAAGTAATTTCAGAAACAATGAATAAATGTTATGAGGAATTATTAGAATTACTGAATAGGTACAGTAGGTTGAATATACTAGATTTGAATGCCACTCGTTGCTAAATTTCCACATTACATCCACATTGTACCTTTATTAATGACCAATTATTACCTTTGAGATTGTGCTATAGTGCTATAAGAAGGTAAATTGTCTGTATGGGGAGGGTGGATTTAACAACTGACACATCTGAAACCATCTGACCTTCTGACAGTATATACTGCATAGCAGTTTTGTACTAATAAGGCTAATATTTAAGATACTTTATACCTTGGAGAGAACATTTACACGCGTCGTAATTTGAAAAACACATTTCTAGTTTCGGTGCTCACCAGCAGGTTGACAGACTCGATGACGTCCATGAAGACTTCATTCTTTCTGTATTTGATGCCCTCTGACCTCCAAGACACGGCGTTGGTGACAGTAGCTGGGGGCCGAGGGGCCCCGACCTCTAGTTTCTGGCCCTGCTGAGTGATGTACCTGGGAGACGGCAACACAGAGAGGGATACCTGTACTGTATGACATATAAAGCCTGGCCTGTATTTTGCTACAGATTATAGTGAAAATGCTTTCATTACTTAATGTCTTCCTTCATTTTAGAAAAAAGTGTGGAGTCAGAAAAGATTGTTAATATTTGAACTCAATCAAAACACATGCACAGTAAAAATAAAGTGCATTAGCTTATAATCTCAGTCTTCACCTTTAAATAATTATTTAAATAATAACTAGCTTCCACATTATAACTGATGTCATCGTATTGTTAACTGTGAGAGTTGAGTAGTCCATGGAGATATAATGTCATGAGAATAGGAGGAGTTTTACCTGTGGTAAGCAAACAACACGTGACCCAGTGTGTTTATAACCATAACACCTGCCCCTGACATCAATCCCCTATTGCTGTTCTTAGGTCTCCAATACAGTAGCTAGTCCAAGCCTTTTCAACATATCCAGAATATGGTTTACCAAATCAGGTGTGCTAAGGAAAATAATTTGTAACTTAAAGTACCTTCTAAAGATGTGGCATTTAAAAGGGTGTACTAAGCAAGGCAATAATGAATTAATATTTGATATTATAACAGAAAACAACACAAACACAGTTTACATAATTTGGGGAAGGTTTTGTCTATTTAGCTGTTAGCTGCAGAAATATGTCAGGTAGTGAGGCACTTCTAATTCCATTTAAGAGTGGGACAGGCATTAAACAAAGGTCTCTTATGTTTAAGTAATGTAACAAATTACCTATTCTCTTTTAGTTGAATAAACCGCATACATAATATCCTACCTGCTTATCTGACTGGCAATATAAAAGTGATAATAAGCCCGTTTCATGAAAAGTACTCCCTGGGTTGGGTTACCTCCTGGGTTATACCAATCTTACTCCCTCACTTTGAAAGGCTAAAACTTTACTCCTCCCCCTACAGAACTCCTAGGATCAATACATTCTATACCCTTCCCAATATCATGAAGACTTTGCAGCACAGTGCTGTTTAAAAAAACAAAAACAAAAAAACAGTTGGCTGGGAAGCTGGGATTCTGAGGGCATATTCACCTGAAGGGTGTAACGTTGTAAAGGTTTGACAACATTATCATCCAAAAGGCAACAGCAACAACAGAGAGAACAAAATATGGATACACATGTGTACAACTTGGGATTGATTGATTGAGGCAACAGCTTCTCCCTAGTTCTGTGTCCCAGTTCCTCCAACCATTAAGATGGTAGAATGCCGGGTTGACACAGAGTCATGGAGCACAGGAAGATGAAAGACAAGTGACAAGTGGGTTGTGAGGTTGTTGTCGGCCTGCTCTGTCTTCTGCTTCTTCTGTTTCGCTCCGATTCCCTTCAGATATGCTAATGAGAGGATCCCTGAGCAGGGCTGGCAGCAAACTGACAGATTAGCATAACAATGGCAATAATAATAATAATAAACATTCACACACAGACAAGCGCAGTCACATTTTGTAAGCAAGTAGACATGCTCAAAACCCACACATCCTTGCTTGTGAAGGTAGATAGTCATTCCTCACTCTCTTATCCACTCAGCACATGCTTGAGAGCGCGACAGATACTGGAAGTTTGGGTTTTATACCGATGTCGATATTTGGGAATTTAAATATAAATTATACTGTGTATCTGCCATCGATATTCTTTTAGCATGGACCACAAAATGATGCCACCTTTATTGCCCATCAAAGATAAATTACTAAGATAATGTATTTACACCGGTGGCCAATGGAAAAACATTTCTTTCTTTTCTCAACTAAACTACTTTATCTGAAGCTGCAAGACGCAGTATACAGAGAAGACAGGGGCTTTCTGTCAGAGGTTCTCTAGTGTGTCCAGCTGAATTTGGCATTATGTTTGGTGTCAATAGGAGCCTAGTGAATATCAGTCCTATTCAACTCTTCCACCCACACACACACACTAAACAACACAGCCACACACATAGTATCCTGAATATGGGCAACTCATGCAATTCGTCATATAAAGAACATGCTACAAAAAGCTCATTTTAGATTAGAAAAGGAGAAATGTTATGTCATGTCACGTACTGTAACTAGTTTTTATTTTTAAAGAGCAATACTCAATAGTAGTCAAGAATTTTTAGCCAAGCCTGGGTTGCCATAGAATAGAGAAACCCCCTGGAATATGGCATATATTCTTAATTGTATTGAAACTGCATAGAAGTAAATGATAATTGATTAATTAATTACCCCAAGCAAATTACAGTAACAATATATTAAATAAATAAATAAATAAATAAATAAATAAATAAATAAATAAATAAATGGACTGCAAAAAAATGTCTAGATTTTCATAGTGTTTATCCACCCTCATGTTACATTGGAAGATACATATTTGGGTCAGGAAGAATGCGTGGAGGTTCTCAACTACACCTGACTTGAAAACGCTTCTTACTCTTGTAGGATCTTGCTGTCTGTGGTCTGTGGAAAGCCAAAGTCCATCACCTCGTCCATAAGCTCGTACACTATCACAAAGTTGTCACGGATGCTCTCCTCCTCCAACTCTTTAAAGTACTCCTTAAAAACCTAGACAAACACAAACACTTTTAACAAACATAAATTCTATAATGTACTGTGTGTGTTTATGAATGGTTGTGTTTAAGAGGAGAATATCTCAAAAGTAGAGCCCAAATGATACTGGATTTGTGGTTGATACCAATGTCCATGCTTGGGAATATAACTCTTCAACCTATTGATATTGTTTTTAATTATTAAATGAAAATCACCCTTTTGATCAATGGCTGGGCACTACTCAATAGGTAAAATAAATATATAAATCACCCACCTGTACTATTTTGTAGAGGAAAGAGTAGACCAGGCCAGCATTGGCATTCTTCTTGGTCATCGCCACCACTGAAAAATTGTTAGGGATAACCAATGACAATTATCAACAATAAATCAACTTAACAGAAGAAACAAATAGCAGGAAACCCATATCTGACATCCAACATAATAAATGGACAAGATACAGAGTCTGAATGTAAAAATAGGTCTCTCTTCATGTCCACGGAGATGAATCAGATAAAAAGAATTGGGGGAAAAAACTAAGTTTCTAGAACACATCGCACTCGCCTGTAACTCAGATTGTAGCCACAGGGATCGTACAGCAGCTCACTTGTCTAATGCGTACTGGGAACACCGCTTACTCACGGCCGCGCTATTGAATTAATAATGCCTTTGAAGAACTTGGACTGCCCAATATGCAATGAAACAGAGCATACGTGGTGCATAACACATCATGGGGAATGTTTCGTGTGTTAAAACGTTCAACAAACTAATACAAAACAGGAATGGGGCACGGAAGCAGAACCTCTGCAACTTGATATTAAGACTGGAATTGAAGCTTAACGGCAACTGCTTCAATTTCAGTGAAAGGCTTTACGGTTGTAACCCTGTAAATATGTTCATAAATATGCATGACTACAAAGAGTGGAAAGAAAGGAAGATGGTTTGGACTCATTCATTATAAATAAGATGACAATGTGAGGGTATTAAAGTGACAATATACTAAATCTACTGTTACGTAGAACTTCTAAAGCGTGACCACGGTGGCTGGTTCAGCCAGCAGGATACAGTAAAGGTTGCTGTGCTTGATCCAGAGAAAGTGGGAGGAGCCACGGGTGATCAACGGTGTAATCTCCAGGTCCTCTTCTCTCTTCTGAAGGAGGGGCATGAAGTGGTCGATCTCATTCATGTCCATGTTGCCCATATAATTACGGCAAATCAGGACCTGCAGACAGAGCACAGCACGCGGAACAATACAGTTCACTAGATATACAAAACTACTGCAAAACACAACATGAAACTCATTAGAATTGCAGCTAATTCAAAGCCTTTGTTAATGGGCAGGTTTAACCCTCCTGTCCTCTGGGTCAAACTGACACAATGCAATCTGTTTATGGCAGATAGAAGGCGCTAAACCTAAATCTACATCTTACACAGACATATGATGTGCACTGCTGGCACAGCAAGGTATTGTGTTTGAACCCCGAGGACAACAAGAGGGTTAATCATAGCAACATAATAGCGACATTCAAATATTTTTAAAGAAAATTAAAGAAATTTAAAGAATTGAATATTTAAAGTTTAGGTCATTACAAAATAATTTGGATTTTTTTTACTTCAATAGCTAATTTACATTTTGCTTTCCAATATTGACATTCAAATGTGCTATATTTTATTTAACACAATGTGTGGCTATAAATACTGTATGATGCAGGTGTGCCAATCTTTTAAAGTAAATATTAAAACAGTGGATATTGTTTTAATGTGCTAACATGCAAGGGAGTAGACATGTTCAAGCACCAGGTCAGTGATTTCTTTTAACTATTTTCCAAATCACTTTGTCTGCAACTGTAACAAAATGCGATCATCAAAAGCCTAACCAAACCGTTTCTGACTCCTGGCAAACAGGTTGAAGAAGCCAACACAACAAGACACACATAAGTAATGACATCAGCAGAGACTCTCACTGGATCCCTCGAACACACAATAATGCACCACAGAGGCTTGCCTCACTCACTGCACGTACGCACAAAGCTTTCAATCTTGTCCATGAGGGGAGCATTGCCTATTGTGCAGGGTCAGACCAGGCAGACAACAAAATACTGGAAATAAAAAAAAATGGAGGATGGAAACAGATTTTTTTTTTTTTTTTTTTTTAAAGACAATTCCAGGAAAGTAAGGCCTCAGTGTGAGGCCTTACCACAGAACGCTCACATCACAGAAACACTGCTGTACATCCCAACAATGCAAGGCTATCCAATAAGTGAGGGGGGCCTAAAAGTATTTTAAACTTCAGGGTCCTATTCCTAGAACTAACATTTGCAGCTGTGTTTTCAAAAACTCTATTGGCGCTAGTAATAGGTACAGCATTTAGCAGATGCTTTTATCCAAAGTGACTTACAACACATGTCAACAAATGAACAGGTGTACTGTAAGCAAACTGTTCTGTCATCAGGGCTACACATGACATGCAGTATATCAGTCAATCTTCTAATGAATTGCCAATAGCGTGAACAATAATGTGCTTATTTCCAAAGAGCAGGAAGCATTATCACACTTTCTGCCTGAGCCATAGAACATTTTCCTTATTCACAGCATTGCATACAGAGATGTGCCTTTTATAAGTCATGTACAGTATAATTCAGGAGATTTCACAGGTGCATGCTTTTTGTTAACAACAAAATCATAGTCTGTTCATAAAACACAGCATACAATCACCTGTAAACAATGACCAAAAACAACAAAAACAGAAAAAGATAAGAAGATACGCTGCATTAATTTCAATGGTTTCCGATATTGTGCTGTTTACAGTGCCATAGCAGTGTACTTGGAAAAAAGACTAAAGGGTGTGGTTTACTGCTGGAATGAAGATGCAGTGGCCCATTGCAACTTTATGCTAAAAGAAGGACATGGAACACTGATCTCTGATGGTAAAGCATGTATTTTTCCTGCAAACCATACTTTATCAACACATTCTTTATCTGTGTTTTCTGTACAACATTTCAAAATTTCATTTATGATGTCAGCCGTTGGAGTGTAGTCCATTCACTGTTCTATTCCCCATTCTGATGTGTTCTATAGCCCAAAGTACGAGTCTGGGGGTAAACTTTGCGCCATAACAAACATCTTCGCACACTTCAGCAGACAGCTGGAGGTGAAGAAGAGGACACAGGACACATCTCAACACAATTCAAACACACAGGCAATACATGCTTTGATTATTGAAAACATGTTTTGAATACATCTAGCTTTGGCTATCATGTTGCTAACATCTCACCCTTAGGAGATTTAAGAGTAAAATAAAAGTGCTTTGTTAGAAACCTTTCTTGAATGTTTTAAATATTCTACAAACATTTGAGTACAACCTTGAGTAGTATAGGTCATATAGCACAACACTAATTTCCCCTTCAACTTGAAATGAGTTAAACAAAGTGAGTGACAGCTTTTCTCAGATGATTTAAGGGATTTTGTAAAATCAATACAAAACACTTCTGACCTCTGTAGGAAAGGAAATGGCAAACTGAAGCTGTTTCAAACCAAAATCTATATGGTGGATTTGCATTAGAAAACACATAGCCTAACACACAAGTGGACATGCAATTTCAAAGTCAACCTAATAGCTCAGAAGCTAGATGATGATGATTATTATTAGGTTTTTTGTGACATTTACCTATCTGTTTAACAGTCTGGAAAATTCAGTTATGAAAATCAAATGTCAATCAATTTTTCTATAAACATTGCAAATATCAACATTCACAACCAGCTTAGTGACATAATAATTTACATAATCTTTAGATCAAATTAAATATCATCTAGCTATACACAAGACACTATGTTCTCTATAAGCAGCCTGGAGTCAAAAGCCCAGGGCTAATATGTGTGTGTGTGTGTGTGTGTGTGTGTGTGTGTGTGTGTGTGTGTGTGTGTGTGTGTGTGTGTGTGTGTGTGTGCGCGCACGCGTGTGTAAGGGAGTTGGGGGGTAAGAAATACACCACTGAACTGTTAGTATGTGCATAGGGGTTTAGGAAGTTGCAAATCCCCCCGTTTTGCATTTACCCTACATCTATCGTGGCCTATAGATATCAAGTGCCCCTGTTGCATTTTAATATTTTCTGTAATCACAGTAAAGCTAAGAATCATATTGGACTTGGTTTGAAAGAGCAGATGGCTTTTAACTTGTGAGGGCAGAGTTGACAGAAGACAGATGAGGAAAACGTCTAGAAAAAGCCAAACTAACAGTATAGCACAACTAACCCATTTATTTATTACACTGCTGCTGTGCAACCTCTAGCTACGGATGAAAACTTTAAAAACACAACGATTAGTACTGGTACGGTTCGCATTTTTGAAAATGATGAACAAGCCCATGCCATTCTGTCAAAACGAGTCTAGCAAGTTTTCCCACCAAGGCTTCTCACGCACTATCTTCCTTTCTTACAACCACCATTTAAATTTAAATAGTGACATTTTCATTTTCTACACGACGTAATGTTGTTCGTATTCTTGGGCTTTATGGGAGTAACTGGTAAATCACACTGCTCCTCTTCAGCAGGTGCTTCGCTGTTGATATTGCCATGTAAAACTTCCAGCAACACGTCGACCTCACAAGTCGCAACAACTCACCTTCCCTTTGAGATCCAAGATAAAAATCGCAGACGCTGACATCTTGCTATAAATTCTAACCGATTTGATAATATATAATTTACTATTTACATCGATGCTATTTCAGTTTGATGAGCAAACTGTCGCTCTCATCATCATCGCCCCTCTCTCGCAGTTCCTCTTGCAGTAGTCCGTAGCCTGTCTGACTGAAGACTCAATGTTTTCCGGGTAGGAGTGTATGTGTAGTCTGACAGATTGTCAGCGTCACGGACAGACCTGTCAGTCAGCTTTTAGCTGAACTCAACTGAGTGCGATTTAGACCCAATTTGCTCCGACACGACTCGCATTATTTTATTTTGATGGTCTTTGCAACTTTGTATTTTTTATAGGCTATGTTGGCGTGACGAGCCACGTGTAATTGTATCTTCATGATGCATGTTTGTCAAATCATATTTAGGATTTTATTCCAGTTTCAATTTTATATCGCTGTGTTAATGCCCAAACCAAATATGACACTTTACAGTAGCAGCAATGAAAATGTTGGTTAAACATACAATATGGCAATAAAATATGTTTCTATACAAAATGAAAATACAGTGGATTCGCGGCTTTTTAGTAGAACACGTCCTGGATCACATACATACTACATCAAAGCCATGAGAATGTGCAACAGTGATTGGAAATATATCATTAAGTATCTTAAATTAACGCGTTATAATAGTTTAGTGTCACACTTTTCTATTTTGGTAGCATATATACACAATGGGCAACAATAACCTGCAATTACCCCTGCACACACAAACAAAAATAACTCAAAGGGCATTTGGCCATTTGACCATTGAACAGCTGTAGGGCTGACTATCCCCAGGTTTTTGTTTTGTTATAACAGTAACTCCCAGGTGTTTTGATGATCATCTGTGTTTGCTGGATAGGCCTTGGGGGTTGATTTAGTGTGATTATGCTTATTAGCATTTCAAAGTGCATGCACACAGCTGTTCCGATTCTGTCATATAAATTACAATTTACAAGTTGTTAATTTCACACATGCCATTGTCTAAAAAAAAGTATTTGGTATTTAGGGTGTGTAAGGGGTTCTGTAACTTGCAGTATAGATTATCCTTGAAAAATTGCATAATGATTATTCATAGCTAAGATGGTCTTTAGATGCTCTTCAAAATAATCAATGCTGAACATAGAACGTTACAGCCAATTACCACCTTTTCATCCATAGTAGTTATTATATTAAATAAAAAAAATAATGATCCACATTTAAAAACATTTAAAAAGTAGGAGTGGATTTATGACACGTAGGCAGAGGTCCAGAGATAAAATAGGATAAAACAAGGGGATCCTTATCGATCATCCAGGTTCGTGTCGCGGCTAACCGATAGTGAATTCGTCCAGTTCCTCTTCCTCTTCAGTGTCGTCCATCTCCGTCACAGCTCTCGCCGCCCGCTCTCTCTCACTGGCCTGGATGTAGTTGTCCTCTATGAAGCCATCGTCGTCCTCTTCGCTCAAAGGGGGCAAAGAATGTGGGTGCATTCCACGTCCTCCCCCGTGCATGGAAAACTCCACCTCCAAGCCTATCACAGCACAAGGACATGCCCATGTGATTGTACAGAAATACATTGATATTGTTGTTATTGTTTGACAGGGTTCGAACCGTACAGATGTGGGGTGCTGCCCCTCCACTCATCCCTACTCCTAGGCTCACATGGTGCTCTACCCTTCCCCTTTAATTTCGGGATATAGCAAAAGTGAGGAATAAATAAACATCCATGGATAGTGGCACTAACAAATATAGACATATAAACTTTCTTACATCCAGATTTGAACATGTGTGTAACACCTAAATTGTCCTTAATATTGCTTGTTTGTTTTTTTGTTTGTTTGTCTGTTTGTTTGTTTGTTTGTTTGTTTTTGTCTGTATGAGGCAGTAGTCAAATTCCTCTGGGTTTTAAATAATGTACTTTAATAAGCTACATTATTTACTGCAATAGCAATTCACATTTAACATTACAGTACGTGTTGAGGAGCACACTTGATTATCACTGCAGTACTCTGTGGCTGTGTCCAACTTCAATATATTATATTATTATATTATATGATTCTATATGAGAACCATATACTGTACAACGCTACAAAACATGTAAATTACAACTCAGAATGCAGCTTCATGCTGGGGTGGTCGCAGAACAAACCTGAGGGGTCACACTGGCTCACGCTGTCTCCCTCCCTCAGCCGGGTGTGTTTGTAGCTGGCCAGGTAGCGCCGGACCACCTGACACTTAGCCAGGAGGGCAATGATGATGGAGATGGATATGGCCGTGACCAGGACAGCCACCAGGAACTCCCAGTTGTGGGAGGGGGGTTTGACCATCTGGGCTACATGTGTGTCTGTGGGGGAGAGACAGACATGCACTTCTGGCATGATGCACTGTACACAATACATATGAACCTAATCAACTACAACCAGAATTTCTTTAGTGAGGGTTATTGAAAGACTGCATGTTACAGTATTGTTGGAAATGTCTTACCATTTCCAGTCATTGTTGGCAGGGTAGTTGAAGAGAATTTGCCATTTTGTGTCAATGCCATTGGAAAGTTATCCAGTTTGGGTTTGTTTGTGTATAAATTCTTCTAGCCTCACTGTAGTTATTGTCTCTCTCCCAAGCCAGTTCAGTCTGGGTGAACTAGCATGACTTCTCTGACTGATGCCAAGTCAAAGTATACTGTATGTCTCCAAGTCCAGCTCAAATCGGAGATTTAATGGTTATCTTGCATAAGACAATGCGTCTTTTGTAACTCTACAATGAATAATGTATAAAATATATATATAAATATATATATTTATGTGTGTAAAACTGTTCCAACAGACTAATGCATATAATGCAAAGTAGGTCTCTCACAAGCTGGGGGAGGTAATAGCCTGGGGAGATTTAACTTGACCAGATGGAGGTCAAACCTCCAGAGTCCCACTAGATGGCGAACTTGATTAATATTGGTTGGTGTAGTGATGGGTCAAAGGTGGAGCCACTGTTGTGCATATGGCTTGAGATGTGAATGGCAATCCTCTCTCTACATACAGACAGACAGATAAATAGACAAACAGACAGGTACAGATGGAAACAAAAAGTTGGCGAATTCTCAAACATCCTCAAACTAAATAAATATGCATATTTTTACACAAACAAAGACACCTCAATGACATTTTACAAGAAAGAGAATAGTCATTAATGATGTAACTCAAATATTCCCAAATGTCTAATTTGCATGGTGGCATTTCATTCTTTAGCATTCTTTATCCACATAAATGCATTTTTCATAAAAGAGACACACCAAAACACCAAATGACCTGAATAAGTAATTAGTCTGTCAACAACAAAGCATTATCAGGAATAGAAGACAACACTTGAATCTAAAACATTATTATTGAGCTTAAGCTGTTGGAGACACAGATATTGCCACCAACTGGGAAAGCATTTCGCACAAACAGGATGTCCAACACAGTGCCTTCCGGTCTAGACTTACTGGGGGGGTGACAATGTCATTTCACATTTTAAATATTATGTCTTTATTCAAATACTATGCTTACTTTTTATAAACAGATTGTTTATGTTTTTATGAATATCTTTTACATTTGAATGTTATATTTCTAAAAGAGGGACGTGCTTGTTAAATATTAGTATGTACCAATTTTGTTCTTCTGTCCAATTTCTAAATTATATAATAAATGCCTTTTATAAAAATAGCTTAGTCACTATATGTTAGGGACTATGATTTGTGTTTCAGTGTTCCACTCCAGTTTTTAATGCAAATATTTTGGAAATGTCCCACACTAAAATGTTTGAAAGAAAAGGGAACTATGATTATACTGTATGTCTGCAAATATGCCAAAATCATGTCATTTGCATGCACCCAAGCTGATCAGACAGCTGATTAAGTATGTATTTGCATTACATCTGGCAACCTGCCTACAGTGCTGTAGGCCTATGATGTCATATGTAGCTCAAGTGGGTTTGCAGACCAAAATACAATAAGACGTGTTAAGATAGTAAAGCAGATATACTGTAAACTGATTTTTGGATTTTCATCTATTATTCCCCATTGTTCACAGGTTTGCACAGGCTTTTACTTTTATAGAAAAGTCGAGATCACCGGCAGGTAAATAAATGCACCGTTTAGTTATAATGCTAAGGTGCATTTTCACAGACAGTATTGTAGCTCCAGTTTAACGCGTTCTCCCTGAGTCTGCCTGCCTGCCTCCAAAGAGGGTTTTCACACAGTGCTGGCTGATTGGCCATTAGGCTTCTCCTGTTATTCTGTTCTGCCTTGTTGGCTGTAAACATTTCTCTTCCTGCCGTGTTCTTACAATGTCTAAGTCACAACACCACACAGACACACACACACACACACACACACACACACACACACACGCACACACACAAACACACACACACTATGTATGAGCTATG
>JAODUG010024877.1:0-14363 GCA_027564795.1 Aphredoderus sayanus
TATTATTATTATTATTATTATTATTTTTATTATTATTATTATTATTATTATTATTATTATTATTATTATTATTATAATATTGTGAAAAAAAGTAAGGCTAACATTTTTGGGATGACATGATCTATGATTATGTTGTAAGAAAAATACATTAAAGCGTATATAGGCAAGACAGATGACAATAGCTCTAAGATGCAGCAATATTGCTGTCACAGACTCTTCAGACAAGCACTCACTGGGTGAGTCTTTGGATTTCCAGCGTCTCTGTTGTCGTGTAGGTATTGAGTGTGGCCCAGGTCTGCCCTCTGGTGGAGACCACCTGGCATTGCTTACCCTAGACATGTGCGCACCCACACACACACACACACACACACACACACACACACGCACACACACACACACGCACACACACACACACACACACACACACACACACACAACTCTTCTAATTCATATACCCAAGTCTCAAATCCAATGATGTAGTTGAAAAGTGGATGAAAGGTTGTTTTTAAACTTGTAATTTACCACAAAAAGTCAACATCATCTGTAAAACCCTTGAAACAAATCATTCAGGACTTCAAACATGTATCCAAAGGTCAAAGTTTAGTTGTCACAAGTTGCTGCCAAACTAAAGATACACCATGGTCTGACCATGACGCAGCTGGCAAATCCAGGTGAAGACTCCAATCTCAACTGAATGAAGTTGTATTGTCTCTTACCAATTCTGTGTGTCTGTTGTTCTGAAGCCTTTAGCAAATGGGTTGCTAGCTATCTTCAACTGGGTGATCTGGTACAGATAATGACAAAGGTTGTAACAACTAAACAGACAACATATGATCCATATGCTTAAATATAGCATACTGTATAGCAATTACATTAAAATTAGTTATGGCCAGAATTGGTTATGTGAGAGTTACGTTATAATTCACATTTTAGCTGTGTCATTGGGCCAATTGCTATCTAATCGCTGATAACAATTTATCAGCGATTTTATTAATAAACAATGCCTAGGAAACATACACCCTTCAAAGTATTATGGTTAATCCTGTCACAACATAAACCACCAGGTCAGATATATGCTGGGTTTCCTACCCTGTGGTTTTGGTAAGCTGTGACAGCGATGAAGCGAGTCTCAGGGAAGGAGAAGGAGCAGAAGTTTCTGTGGGCATGCAAGTGGCTGTTAGGACCTGGATCCACATAAACCACATGGAAGCGTGGCTGGTAGCGGTGCATGGAGTTTAGAATCATCTGGAACACAAACTATTTATCATAAGAAAGCATGAATTTATAATTGAATGCAAAATCAGAAAATCTGCATTCAATACACTGTATCCCAGTTCAAAATTGTATAAATTATTTTTAAAAAAATGTATACACACAGACACACTAGAGGCACAAATAACGTCAGTTGTTTTCTGTATATGGTATACAGCATTTTGTATAAAATACTGTAGTGTATAAATTAATCATACATTTGTAACATGTATCTATAATCATAAAATGTGTTTAGAATTACACCCTTAGTGAATAAACAAATCTTTGCTGGAAAGATTTGTGAAAACCCAAGTCAAAAGCTGAACCCAAAAACCTCCAAATTTACAGTAAGTTACATAATGAGACCAACTGACATGTCCGTTGTCATCTAGCAGATTGTTGGTAAGTTTCAGGGCGTCAAAGGACACAATCTGTTTCATCCACTGGGCCCCGCGTGCAGGAGAGTCTGGGTGAAAGTGCATTCTGCCTGGAACTGCCACATCTGCTCGCCCTGCCACCAGCCAGGAGGAGCTGTGGAACGCATATCTAGCTCACACAAGCACACATGCGTATGAACACACATACAGTAAGCGCACCCTAACAAAACCATGCGCTTCATATCTGGGCTGGTGTTGTGTCCTACCTGTATCGCTTGTCGTCCACGGGGACAAAGTCCATGAGCAGGACGTATTCGACAGCAGGGTCCATCCCTGTGATACGCACCTGGAATGTTGGAAACATCCTCCTACAGAGCAACAACAACGTATTCACCATGGAGCGAGAAATGAGACAGAGTGGAGGAAGTGAAGGGATCGTTCTCATATACCTCCCGGCTTTGGTGACAATCATCTCGGTGCCCAGCTGGTCAAACTGCTGCCATAGGGTGGTCATCTCTAGCTGAACTCTGACCCCACTGACCTGGGGGGCTTTGGCGCATGGTGGTGAAGCCCCCAACGCACAGAAGGCCAGTGCTGCCTCACAGCTCTGGGAGAACTGGGGATCTGAGGGAGGCAGAGGGAAGGACAAGAGGGAATCAATGAGCAGTAGCTGGTGCTTGGTGTGGTCCACTCCCAAGGACATGGGTTCAACAAGGACAAGGGTTAGATGATCCCTTGCCTACTCCTTAATACCCATACGTACCCTGCTCCTTAATACCCATTGTAAGTCATTATAAGTGATGGACAAAAGCTTATATGTAAAAACATTATATGCAGGACATATACTGTATAATTGTTTGCATGCGCAGAAATGCGTTTATGTCACCTGCAATAAACTTACTGTCCATGCTTGCTGTAGGCCCAAGATGCACTTTTTCTGTTCTCAGTAAGTACTGCCGTTGGTGTCCTCTTGATGCAACACAGAAATAGGAAAGAAAATCCTGCTGGTCACAGTGCTGTGTTTGGATCAGGACTGGTAGTGGCATGTGGGCTTTATACCCAGAGAGTCTCACTGGGGACCTGCATCCCGGCCTCATCCATTATAATGCTCATAGAACCAGTGACATGCACTAATCACAGCCATGCATTGGGGCACACGTACACACACACACACACACACTTATTGTTCAAAACATCAGGATATCTCGATTTGCTATGGGGAATCTACCATGTTTACTAGCCTAGAGCCTAAAACAAATGTACCTGTAAGTCATTAATAACATTCTAATTGTCCTGATGATATTGAGTGTAGACATGTGGAGAAGACACTTCTTTTATTATTAATAAACCGTTTCTCCTCTCAATCACAGTTTCAACACTATCTTAATTGGAGTGTGTAATAATTGTAGTATTGTATACCATGTATGCTGATATGTCACTTCAGATTTGTGTTTACCAATGTAAAGTTTCCCAAATCTATGTTCATTTGCAAAATTAAAATATCAGTAGTAAAATAATATCATGTTAATAAGCACATTATCTGTTTAGCAACATGATCGTTTCCTGTGAACATTTGTATATGTGTGTTTGTGTTCCCCATGTGGCTATATGATGGGGTGGTGTTGAGGGGTTTGAGCCTGCGGCAGAGGGCTCTTATCCAATAAGACCCAAGTACACCGTCTTGTCAATAGACTGACTCTCACTCCTGATCAACTCATTAATCACAGCTTACTTTTCTTTTAAAACAATATAACAGAATAAAGACCATTTGATCTTGTGATCAATCATGTGCGGACAAAAGATTCCCAGCATGATATGAACTGAAAGGTTAACTTCAGTGACAAATGGTCCATACTAGCTCAATGTAACTCATAACTATTATAAATGTCCTTACTACATAAAATTCTGGGGCTAAGGGTTTTAAAACCCAGCACTAAAGCATACTTAACTTACACAAAGCATAAGTATATTTAAATATGGCCATGTTTGAATTATTTCATATTTAAATTTACATGGAAAATGTTGTTATCTGTATGAATGTTTTATTATTTTGTGCAGAATACCAAATATTAGTCAAAACCTGTAAACATCTTGGTAGAGTGGTTTATTGTAAAAATGCATTCAATAAAGGTCAGACAGTGAAGTAGTATGAAAACAGTGAGGTGTTTATTCAGCTGTATTCGGTGAGGCACAGTTTTCATCAGACAAGCAGCATTACACAGTTTTAAGCACACGTGAAGATTCACATACAATTCTTACACAGAACATAATCATGGCAGAGGAATGGTAGAAGGCATGCATGTATCTATGTATGTATGTGTCCGTGCTTGCATGTGCCTGAGTGGGGAGCACATGAAGTGAGCTAGTTAGCGTGCAAAGTACATCAGGCGTCAGCTTCCTGGGCTGGAGGTCCCACGGGAAGTGAAGGAATGGAAAGAGGGATGGGATGACTGAAGGGGGTAGACAAGAAGGGGATGTTAGTTAGAGGAAGACGTGGGAGGACCTAGGATTTGCCGATGGCAGCGGCGATGGTATCGTAAAGAGCCTGGAGCTTGGCCTTGGCCACTTCAGCCACGGGGGCGGCCCTCTCTCTCAGGGCATCCAGCTGGGGATTGAGGTCGTCGGTGCCCAGGGCGCCGGCCTTCTCCCTGATCTCAGCCAGGGCCTTGGTCAGCTGCTCCTTGTACTCCTCCACGTAGGGAGTGGCCACCTGCTTCAGACTCTCCAGGCGCTCCGTCAGCTTTTCGCGCACGGCGTCCACGATGGGAATCAGGGCGGCCTTGGTCTCCTCCACGTTGACGCTAACCTTGGAGCTCAGCTGCTCCACCACGGGCACCAGCCTGACCCTCAGAGCCTCCATCTCGGCCCGGTGCTTGGCGGCATAGTCCTCCAGGACGGGGTCGATCAGGGTGTGGTACTCCTGGATGTGCCTGTCCACCACCTCCCTCAGGGTGGCGCGCTGGGTCTCCAGCTGGGCGCGCAGGGCGTCCACGTCGGTCATGATGGAAGAGCGAATGGCCTCGGTGCCGGCCTCCAGCTGGCTGGCGAAGGCATTGGTGTAGGGGGACACAGCAACCTGCGTGGTCTGGAGCTGAACCTGCAGTTTGTCCAGACTGTCCTTCAGCTGAGCCCTGGGAGCAAGGACACATCGCGTTAACGATTAACTACTGAACCCATACGATAAGGTTCCAACATCCTCATCCTCCACTCATAGGAAGAAGGGTGTGAACCACCGTGTTAACCCTGCTGTTGTCCTCTAGGTCAAAATGTCCCAAATCACTAGCTCTTTGTGGCAGATAGAGGGCGCTAAACCTAATTCTACAGCTTACACAGAGATATGATGTGCACTGCTGGTACAACATGGTGTGTTTGAAACCCAAGGACAACAGGAGGGTTAAAAGGCCCGAAATAACAAATAAATACATCAATAATTAAATAAATAAATAAATACACACATCACTGACACTAAAGAGAGATCTTCTGGCATGGTAGTGCGTTTTTAAAGCCGAGGACATCAGGAGGGTTAAGTGGACAGGGGGCATGACCCAGAGCATGGCCTTACTTGTACACGCTGTACTCTGTGTCGTCCAGGTGGTCCAGGGCTCTGACAGCACTCTCCTTCACCTGGGTCAGGTAGAGCCCCACGGCGGACCTGATGTGGTCCAGCTGGGAGGGGGCGTCCGCCTGCAGGGAGGCAGCGCGGGAGCCTGGGGAAGCGTGCGACGGGGGCATAGAGAGGTTAGGGTGAGAGCAGATGCAAGGGCTGTCTCAGCTGCAGCGATACATGCGTGTAGCAGTGAGGCGCTAAAATAGGGGATGCAGTACTCACCAATGGCCAGCAGGAGAGTGAGCGCGAGAGGCAGGAATTTCATGATGGTGGTCTGAGGAGCAGGAAAATGTTTTTTTGATAAATGTACAGTACATCGTATGCCACTGTGTGCTGGTAAGTTAAGAAGCAAGACAGTAAGGAAAAACACAATGTACTATCATCCATGCACTCCAAATAATTACTGTTAGGGAGGTGCAGCACTAACAATATTAAAACATGTAAATATTGAAAGCTATGCACTGCTCAAACTGTCCCAAAGGAACCTACAATGTGGATTACATCAGCTCTGGCTCGAGTGCATTATGTAGACTGTCCAAAAAGAGGTCCCTAATCTGTGCTTCAAGAATGCTCTAGTCAAGCTAGTAAGTGACTGCCTTCACAGTAATCATGAAACATCCCTGCCCTAAACTGCATTTCTTAAATCACTGTGTACACGTGTCCTTTTAAATAACTGAAAGAAAGTCCCAATTCCAGCTGCAGTGGTAGCCTTACCTGGTAGTGTGGGTCCTAGAGCGACTGAACGACTGGACAGAGGGCTGACTCTTTATAGTGGCTGGCTGAGGGGTGAGGCCTCGAGGGAAAGGCGGGGGAAGGCATGAGGACGGTGTGTCTCCGTGGCGGTGGACCTCACCCCCCAGCCATTACCCTCAGCAGGAGACGGGGTTGGAGGGTTCAATGGTCACCTGCTGGTGTAGCAGAGCATTCTGCGAGAGCGTCTGCGTGTACGAACACACACCCACCCACACACACACACACACATGCACGCACGCACGCACACATAATGACTCACTAACTTATTATGCACAATGCAATCACATAGTGTATTAAAATGTTTTCTGTGTTTGAAATGCACAGCCACACCCCTTCCATTTGGTCTCCTCATCTACATTCGTAGTCTTCTCGAAATGAACCTCCTAGGATATAGCCCCTGGGTGAGAGAACTGACACTAACTTAGCAAGTCTGATGGTAATGACTTTCTCCCCCAATGTCTGCATGTAACAGCAGGGGACTGCATAAGGGGGGTACATACTGGGCATTTGTTTGCTAGACAAAAGCCTTTGTCACCTGTATTATGGCCGAGCTGATCCTAAGGTCACAAAGGACATGAACGAATGAAACAACAGCTCTGTGGTGTCAGGTGAAAGAGTGAAGTGGGAAGAAAGTAAGTCAGGAAGAAAGGAAAGGAGTGCAGGTCTTACAGTAATGCTGTAGCACATGACTGGTAGGAGAGAGGGGACATGGCATTTCTTTTTGCCATGTAGCAGGAGGTGAAAGGAAAAGAAGTAAAAAGGTTAATGGGGCAAAAGGGAGAGAGAATACAGCACTGGTTAGAGAAGAGCTGTGGGCAGTCCTGGACGATATAACACAGTTTCAATCACTCATACTAGATATATGCGTCTGTTTGTTTGTTTGCCTTAAATTTAGTTGTATATCATACAGTATAATTGAACAATGGCTTATATATTTATCAATTCACTATAAAACATTAGAATGGATGCCATTTTTAAATTATAAACATCATTATTTATTTTTGTAAAATGCATTTCACAATTAATGGAAAGATTTGCTTTCATGACTTGTAATGTAACAGGTTGGGTCTTTCTTGTTAACTTGCAAACATGCAATTTGTTTGAGTTGAGTGTAGGATGGGAACTATTTGCAGTTGTTAAATAATGTCATCAAAAGAGAGACACTAGCTTTGGGTTTGATGCAATCAACAAAGCTGGGACATGAATTCCCAGTCACTGAATTCTTGATAAGGCATGCCTGCATGTACCAATGTGTTTGTGTGTGAGTGAGAGAGATGTGTTTGAGCAAGAGAGAGAAAGTGTAAATGTATGTTTCCCATGCCTATACGAACCCATTTGAATTTAAATTGAATTCACATTTACATTTACAGCATTCAGCAGACGCTTTTTTCCAAAGTGACACACTCAGTAAATGTGTCAATAGTCAGGTCATACAGTACACCAGTTGTCGTAAACAACCAACATTCTGTTAGGACTTACAGTACTTAGCTATTCATTATATATTTCTGTAATATACAATTCCCAGAAATAACTAAGTCTAAGTAACAACAACAGCTTCTGTCAGTGTAAGTGCTAGGGGTAGGGAGGTCAGTGGCTGAGGTACCAAGGTGGACCAAAAGAAAGGGGGAGAGAGAAAGATAGTGAGTGAGAGAGATTGAGAGAGAGAGAGATGGAAAGCAAGAGCAACTTTAAGGTCTAATACAGTAAACAATAGGTTAAAGTTCAAAGTGTGAAGTGTGTCATGCTCTCATTCTTTTACTCTCTGGTGGACTTTGTCACCATGGCTCCATGTCAGTCAAAAATGCTTCCGCTGACATGTTTCTCCATTGACAACTGGTTATTGACGTCTATATGTAGTTATCTCTCTGTTCAGAAAACATTCAATTCACTGCAAGGAGATTAATGGTTAGTCCTGTGACATGACCAGCTAGACAAGTATCTAAGCTGCTGTTGATATCAGAAATAGGTATATGAAAGCATTTAGAACAGGCACATGCTTGCTAGGTGACAAATATGAATGTAATGGTTTGACAGGACAGTATATATTTATATACAACATATTTAAGTCATGATCAGACTGAATATGCAGGACAGCATTCCTCGACATGATGTTCACTTTTATTTTGTCCACAGAATATTCCTATGTTCATATTGATGTACATGTACATCTAGATATTTCTTTATCTAAATCATTGTGGGTAGATGCTGGGTTCTTTATCAAGGGGTACACTGACGTAGCCAGCATGTCAATTGAAATTTCACTGTGGGGCATCAAAAACTGCTTTTAACTGAAAACATCAGAATTGTAAATGAATTATCTTTTTTCACACTCTGATTCCCCCACATTGATACACAGCCAGGCTAACAGCATTAAAGAGGAGTGATGAAACAGTCACTCCTTTGTCCTTATAACACCTTCTGAGATGATAAACGGACTACCATTTGTTTATAAGAATTGAGGATGTTACATCACCCATAATTTCTTGTTGCTAAAGTTATAGCAAAGTGTACCCTTATGTGCCTAACTAAATTTATATAAACAACATAGTATCAAACACCCCACTATATCTGGACCGTGTCTTCTAATTGAACATGAAGGTCTTAAAACTCCCTTGACATGATACAAAGCAGAGACATCTTTACAAGGATCACCGCAGAGCATGGCATACTGCATATAAAGGGCTTCAGCTTGTACTTGTATGTTTGGCCTGTCTCTGAGTAAGATAACATTGCTCTAAATATCAGTTTGTCAGAACACATAGCTGCTGACCAGGAGAAAAAAGAATAGACTTTGTCAGATGAACAACTCTTATCTGAAAAGCAACCTTTGAGACCAACCACAATGCTCCAAGCTGTGCTCTAACCGTTTGCAGGGAATTGCATGTCTCTCCAGATTACTGCCATCTTGATTATCGTTATCAAGACTGCATGCATCATTTGTGACATTTGAGAGTTGCTAAGGTTGCTGACTGAATAATGTCCCAAATATAAAGAGAAACTTAGAGAACCTGAGCAATATGTAATAACACACTATTGCAGAAGTATTTAACAGCCCAAACAAAGTGATGAAACAAGTTATCTTATTTGTACCACAACAATAATTCATCACTGACACACAGCTCACCGTTGTATCATTGAGTATGCATGGCCACACTAGTATCTAGTAGAGATCAAATATGACATTTACTCATAACTACAAATGTAGTTGGATTATTTCATTAGACCACATTGGAGTAATTTGCTGGAGCTATTATATATTTAATAACTACCACCATTTGATCAGACCCTGGCTGCAGGTTCAAAGGTCACGCCATTGCTCCAGCTGCCTTCATGATGGAGCACTGAATGCAAACCAGCAGGGGATGTTATCTCAGCTGTAAGAAACAGTGGAGGTCACTCTCTTTCAGACACACATGCACACACGCATGCACACACACACATACGCACACCTCTTCTAATTCATATACCCAAGTATTCTGAACTCCAATGATAGGATTTTGCAATCATACATCTGCTGGGGTCTGTTGTACCATAATACAGATATGTGTCCCTGGTGTTACTGTAGGTTGCTCAGGCCTGTGTGTGCAGTAGTGCAAAAATATAGTACTGTCTAAAAAAAAGACCCATGCTGAAGGGATGCATAACCAATGGTACAATGGATAACCTATTTTTGAATCACCATTTTAATTATAAAAGAAAACAAACACATATACACACGCACACAAAGCAAAGAGGCAGACAAACCAACCATTATTGTTGGCATACTGTCCGTGTCCACTGATATGAATATCTTTTAGGTTTATGACTGCTGTGCCAAAGATAATCCAGTTTACTGTGACCACAATTGTGTGAAAGTTCTTTGTAAAATGTGCCAGAAATGAGACACTGCCAGATAAAGACAACACTTAATTCAATTGACCTAGTCTTACAGAATAATTTGAAACCTGATTGTGGGAAAGAATGTTTCACACAATGGCCAGGCCTACTATATAGTAGGTCATATAGTAGGCCTACTTTCAATCTACAGTATGCCTTGAATTAATCTTAAAGTTTGACATCGTTTTTATTTTGATATTATATGATCTCCATTCTCTATATTATATACTCTCTATTCAGATTCCTTGATTTGGAACTATGACATTTCATCTATTTCCTTAATAAAGTAATGGTTTAAACCAAATATTGTATACGCCTATTACCTCTAGGTGGTAACCAAAAACTGCATGGGTAGGACACGGTTAACATTAATATGTTTAGGTACTCGTGGTGAGTACTGAGTAATGTGTTTGAATGCGTGGGTGCATTGATCATCTTTGTCTCAAGGCCTGTTTGTAGTCCTAAAGCTACCATTGCCTAAGAGGGTTCACTCACCCTGGCAATATAATCAAAACACATATGCCAAAGCCAAAACAAATAACATATAAAGAATAGAAGAAGCTGTTGAGCAAATTAATTTGAACAAGGCATTTATTTTTCCTTATCACAAATCACTTTAGCACAATATAAATTCAGTTTTAAGAGACCTTCCTGTAAGTTACAGATCTGTTGGCAAATTACATGTTTCACCTCTTGTCAATGCAGTTATGGTAAAAGCATAGATAAACACAATCCTCTACAATGCTGCCCTCTTGTGTTTTTAGTTATTAATAACGTTCAAAGACACTGTAAAACATGTAAAACCCTTACCGTCCTTGCCATATAGTAAAACTAAAAGCCATTTGGGGTGTGGGGTGAAAACATCAGTGGTTTCCAACTTTAACAGTTTAAATCACACTGCCGGCATTCAATTGAAAGCCAAGATGACTTACTTACAATGTTACACCAGCTACCGCCTGCCGCTGTGAATAGAAGAGCAATTGGCGACTATTTACCACACAACAGGGATGGTCATTTGCAGCACAGCATGCCATCGCGTCTTCAGTTTTTTAATCGGGTTAAAGACCGTTCTTTAACAATGAAAATGTTCTGTAGTTTAGTACCTATAACATATTAATACCGAACAAAACGGCAAAACGTTTAGCATAACCGTGCAACGTTATTGATGCACATAATCTATTGTTGAAATGTTTATATTATTGAAGTCATGACTTAAATACAATTTTATTTATGACTTTCCACAAGCCTTAATGTCATTATTTATTTTTGGCACTTGAGAGACGCCGTCGAGACAATCCGCGGCCAATCCAAGCAGCCTACCATAGTCAACAGGAAAGGAGCTAAGCGTCCTTGGAGATTTGACGTTGTTTATATAGAAATATATGCACATCTTTTTCCTGTTGTGGATGAAAATGTCGTTATTCATTCAATGAAAATCTGCCTCTAGAGGTTCGTACTAGCACACAACGCCAAATCACTTCATATTGGTAAACCATGTGGTGATGTTAGATACTGTTACGTTACCGGTAAAGTACTGTTAGCTATTACATTACGTTAGTATGTAACAGTAACAGTACAGTACAGTACTGGTAACAGTACGTTAGCCGATATGCTAAGCCTCCTTCCCCTTTTCTCCCGCACCGCCTCATTTATATGGTCTTTGAAACATGTTTTTTGATATTACAATATTCTGTCTTAGTAACGTACAATACTGTACTTAAGCAAGCAACTAATCTTAGTTTAGCTATTTGAAACGTTGTATTCCTCCTTTTACAGTAACAGTACGTAGCTGGGCAGGTATTTCCAGCTGATTAATTCAATACTGTAGTTCTAATGTTAGCATTATAATCACCCTGTTAAATAAACGGATTGATCATACACATTTGAAACACTAAGTGGGAGGCGATTAAATGTTCTGGAACCAGGCTACTACGGTAGTGTGTTTTCTACATCCAAAATATGAACTGTTACATTACATGACTTGATCTTAGCTGGGCGATTAGCTTGGTTATATGTGTTACAGTATTGGGTTATTACAGTAGTGCTGCACTGCTTTTGTATTCCTGTTGCGCCTTCTGTTATTAAAGTAAGTATTTCGTTTGTTTTCTTAGTAACCATGAATGCAACTGCTCTATTTGGGGACCAGCTAATCCTCGAGGAGGATTATGATGAGAACTATATCGCCACTGAACAAGGTAGATACGGATTTTGGACAGTTTTATATAGCATTATACCATGTTATTGAGTTTTACAGCGCATATAAACAGATAATCAATTATGGTTTGTCAGTAATTTGTCTTATTTACTACTAGTTAGTAGACTTATAACTTCACACTGAGTATTTGTTTTATAACACTCAGTTATATATTCTGAACTATATTTTTGATCATGTGTGACTTTTTCACTAATTTCCTACCTGCTCTGCCATTCTGTTGTCAGAGATCCATGAATATGCAAGAGAAATTGGCATTGATCCAGCTAGTGAGCCGGAACTGCTGTGGCTGGCCAGGGAGGGCATTGTTGCCCCTCTGCCTCGTGAGTGGAAACCCTGGTAAGGAACATGGGTCCCTGGCAGCCCAGTTCACCCTGTGCTGACCCCTGAATACAGTGTTTTGCCTGCAGCACTGTTTGTGTGTGTGTGTGTGTGTGTGTGTGTGTGTGTGTGTGTGTGTGTGTATGTGTCTGCATGTGTGATCGCAGTTTAAAAATCACTGGACTACATGGTCTGAAAACATGTCCAAAATATAGATTAAAAAGAGAAGGTTACATTATGCAGGTTTACATGCATACATTTTTGTTTCTTATTAAATATTATTTAACAGCAACTGTAAAAATCTGATTAACTAGAGAAAGGTGGAAGTGACAGTATTTTTGCTTTTCCATTTGTGTCATCATTGTGTGTTTAAGTTAAGTTTGGCATTCTATGTGCATGTATGTACTAGAGGATACTTTCTGGTATAGGGCCATTTCTCCATCCATCTATTTACCTGTTGGTTCACCCCATCCTCTCCCACCTCCTTCTTCCCTCACAGCCAGGATGTGACAGGGGACGTCTACTACTTCAACTTCGCCACCGGCCAGTCGACGTGGAACCACCCCTGTGACGAGCACTACCGCTCCCTGGTGACCCAGGAGCGTGAGCGTGCCCAGACCGCAGCTGCCACAGGCGGGAAGAAGGACAAGGAGAAGAAAAAGAAGAAAGAGAAGAAGGAAAAGAAGGAGAAAAAGAAGAAGGAGCCAATCAAGTCTGCGGGAGTGAGTGGTAGTTTATGATGCCAGACTGGGGAAAGGCATTTGAGTTTTGTCATTGCATTTATTCAAGGATGGACTGTGCATATACAGTAAGTGCTCTTTGGCTGTGACCGCTTACTAATAGTGCTATGTTTCTAAATGGCCTTTTTGCACTTACCATCAGTTATGGAGAGGAGTGTTGTGATGTGATTTAAATAACCACAACATACAATATCTTGCATAGTTTTACTTCCTAATGCCTAGGCATTCCAGCCACCTCTCTATCCTGTCTGTAAAGGTCTCTTATTACAATTTCTCACTGAAACATGCCCCCTCCCAATGTGACAGTTTTCTTTTTTCCTCTCCTTAGACATTAACTTCATCCTTGGGGTCCCTGCCATCCCCACTGGGTAACCTGGCTCCTCTCAGGGGTCTGGATGCCCCTGGCCCCGGTCTCCTGGCTGGATCAGCACTCCCTCTGCGGGGGTCTCTTGGCAGCTCTGGGGGGCTGGAGCCCCTAAAAACATCCCTGGGGGTCAGATAGTAGATTTCATTAAAGAGCATGTTTAATGTGTTAATAGGTTAATAGCTCCCAGATTGCCATTTTACCATATCACCAAAAAGACCACTGTTATGACTATAGAGGATTACTTGGGTCCTCAAGGACATACTGAGTATCAACTACTGTGATTACCGTACTGTGTTCCTCTTTCCCCATCAGGTTCCACGAAGCAGTGGAGACTCTAGTGTTTTGGGCATTCGACAGGAGGAGCGAGTGTCTCTCTCTCTGCCTGGCTTAGAGGACGAGGATGATGACAAAATCTCAGGGAGCGAGGTACGTTCAGTAATACCCTCACAGTGAATAGCCACTAGATAGCTAGTTTCTTATTATCAGTTGGCCTATGAGCTAATAGTTGAGCCTGACACTGTTGCTTTTTAGCCGAGTCCTCAGGGTTCAGACAGACTGTTGAAGAACCTCCACCTTGACCTGGATGCTCTAGGAGGAGGTCTACAGTATGAGGTAGATATGTAAACACGGTTTTCTGAACATAACTGTTATGGTACATCTTCTCACAAATGTAACAAAATTATTTTTGATGCCAAGATTGTACCTGTCCTAAATTGCCTCTTGCCCCGCAGATCATGTTTCTTGCGTCACCGAGTGAGATGTTGATGTCTTGCTTGTGTCTGTGTGTATCCCAGGACAGTGAGGCCAGTGAGGTTGCTCCTCCTGAAGAGAGGACAGAGCCTGAGCTACAGGACCTGGC
>JAODUG010024886.1:0-20367 GCA_027564795.1 Aphredoderus sayanus
GGAAATATCTCGTTGGACCAAATAATACATTTGAAGTAGAACGAATTTAACATGTAAATGAATAACGAGTTTACTAGCATGTACAAAAATGATTAAATCAGGAAGTAAATCGTCAAAATCGTAAAAAATTAGAAAACTAGTCTAATGTGGGAAATAAATGTCTTTGGTTAACATTGAGACAATGGAAGGAATCTGTTTCTTGGCATTAAATCCTGGTGTATCAGAAAAGGACTTAAAGTCCATTGCCACCTTGTGGTTGACCCGTGTCATGATCTGCATTAGCTCCAGTGTCTTGGCATACCGCTGTAACATCTCGCACAATGCCTGCATGAACCAGGAGCCATTGCATGTGTTTCTCCAGGAATAGTACCCTGGAGGAACAATCAGTTTTATAACATGTTAGCATGCTAAACAAATAAACAGCAGTTCATGTCAATATAAGTAGATGTGTTTTCTAGACAATGCTATTTCAAGATTATTCTCTACCACAAAACAGCATTGTGAGACAATGCACAGATTATGCATATTCCTGCTTGCATTGTTACCTGGGGCCGTGGAGTAAGCATACAGAAAGTCTGCCTCCAGTGGAATTCTCTCTGTTGATTGGTCAAGTAAACTGTCTGTCTGAAGGCCGGTACCTTCATCTAAGTCGGTGCCACGGCAGGCCTAGGAATAAATAAGCATGTAGAAAATAAAATATTGTAAACCAAAACAAAAACGTTCAATGTGGTTTCAACCACAATGGTAAAAACAGGAGGAGTGTCCCTCAATGAGTAATTTTTCTTCCCAGCTCTTCCGACACACACAAACTATTAACCAACCTGTATAAAGAAGAGTTTAGGTTTGCCGACTAGACTCTTACAGCGGTCTCCTCTGAATAACCCTGTCAGGTTCTTTAGCTCTACATGACCGTCTGTGCCGTAAATCACCCCCTCGTCGCCATGGCTGAGCAGCACGCACACAAAAGATGCACTCTTACTGTGGTCTTTCTTGGACTCTGGACAGAGACAGACAGACAGCTGTCAGGCTGGTGTTAATACATGGACAGATATTAATGACAAATATGAAACCCAACATGGTAAGGAAAAGGGAAAGGGCTTGTAGCAGTAGAGTCAGGGGTACAGAACATCCACAACAACCTATGGGTTGTGTGTGAGTAGACGGGAGTGGCAGGATGAAATTTCAATGTCAAAGCAATACAACATTTATATAACTCGTTTCAACCACAAATACATTTGTGGACATAGCAAAAGGAGAGCACATTTACAATTAAACTACTAGAGAAGTGTATTTACAGTGATTTCCATTACCATTATATAGTAGGTCTATCATCTTTGCCACAGTCTGGTCATTAAATGGTTTGACCCTATAGCCCAGGTCAGAGAACGTCTTCATAGCAGTACAAGCATCCACATCTGTTCCATTACGGCAATTCATCCCTAGAAGACAACCACAGTGAAGAGGAGTGTGTGTATTGAAACTCTATGCATAGCCACGCCATATGATTGTGTCTTCAGTTGATAGTTCATGCGACTTCTATAATCACAACACAAGATGTGATATGTTTACGGATACAGCCACACATTACACTTTTAAACATACTATTACGAGCTCATTATCTACATACATAACAATTTATTGTCCCCACTGTGAATCCCTTGTTAGATAATAGCTGAGGTGCATTCAGAATTGGCAAACTTTTGATTCGTCCAGTGTCACTGTGTTCGCAGTAAACTACCTCCTCCGACTGTTTGCCTATATTTGCAAACGTCGGTGAACACAAAGTAAATGGAAAACTTTAATACGTGCGCTATGTTCACCAATTCTAAACGCACCTCGTTCTTTATACTATACTATTCGTATGCAATTTTGAGTACTGTAGTGAGCACATTTATGATTCAAACTATGTAACCATCCATACATTCCACAGACTTGTGACTCAAGTGTGCATCTGCTGCAGACTACACCACTGAAAGTGTCCCACAATGCTTTGTTTCGACATTGACTGTAGTAAGTACAGGTAGTAAATGTTTTTCCACCCTTGAATTTTAAAGACGCAAAAAATGATATATATTGGAAAAAAAGAAAAAGAAAAACTAAATTGTCTGGACCCTTTTGCAAAGGGTCCAGCTGTTATGGTCAGTGTGGCAGTGGATCAATCACTCCTCCCAGTTTCTCTAAACCTAGAACTCACTAGTTGGAGTCTAAAGAAAGGTGGAGTGTAGGAACCATGTTCATTTTAGTTTGCATTAACATTACCAAAAAACAAACAAAGAGGAAATACATTCATACATTTGAGGCTTAAAAAAGGGTCACCTGCTGGTCAAAATAATGCAGATCTGATGCGAATATTAAGCCTACTAAAGGCCAGGCTCAAATACACGTTGTACATGGATGTCACTGAAAGACATTGACTATATTCCAACAGAAAGTCCAGACAAGTGCCATGTGTAGACATGTTCTTTAAAATTCAGTGTGTGCGAGTGTATAAGTGTGTGTTGATCAGTCCAGCTACCTGTGCTCCTATGGAAGTTCTTGTTGTTTATAATCACACAGGTTCCTAAATGGGGGTAGTCCATTCTGTAGCGGTAAGGGTCAGCAGGCGTAGCTTGGATATTTACTTGTGCATCCACTTCCTCACTTCTCTTGTCACCATCTTTAGAGGTTTTAGATGTCTGTCTGTAATCATTGGGCAATCACAGGAACTCAACAACTCATGAGATGGTCAGAATAATGTAGCGCAGGTGTAATATTATAGACATGTTCAGGACCCAAACATTTAAATGACAGTAGTAAGATTGAGGAGCGTGAGAGTGAGTTTGGAAACATGGGAGAGAAAGTTATTCTGCAGTGTTTGAAAGCCAAGCACAAAAAAAAATATACGGTTGCGGGGTTATTTTGTAGATTTTGTAGCTACGAAATAGCTTGCCCATAAATATTTCTTCTTAATAACGAGTTAGGGATGCAATGTGTTGAGGGTACTGACTTCTTGAGACAGACATACAGAATCAAGATAGAAACTGAATCTAGTATCTAATGACATAATGATGACCCATAAGCTACACGGATGACTCATCAGCATTTCCCCAACTAGTGACCCAATAAACAATGAAGCAAGTCTTAACACATTGGTTTTTCTCTCACACATTATTGAAATGCACCTGGTAAAAAAAGTATGCTTCACTTTACTACACTGATACACTGGAGTGGCTGCAATCAGCAAAATATATGGCTTTTTCTTACATTGAAATAGTTTGGTAGGTTGGTGTAAACTAACTAGCTAACTAGCTGTCTAACTGTGCTTCAGAATTAATTCCACCACCACTGCAGGTATTTTATAAGTAAATTTAACGCTGTTTGTCAATTGTATTTTAAGTAACAGGAAGTTAGCTGTTGGTCAATATACAGTAAGTACAGGCATATTACCTCCATTTAAAGATATTGGCATCGACAGTGTCAACCTGGCTCCCATCTCGATCACCACCACAGTCTGACATAGTCCTGCACACATTCAGGAGCAGTGAATATGTGGAGAAGACTGAAGCAACAGACATTACAGTAAGTACCCAACATATAACTATAAGCCACACACACACACACACACACACTGCTATAGCCCCACTATGTGACAGTTTCACCCAAGGCTATATACAGTATTCGACTATACTATTACATTATATAATACAGTGGTGGATAGAATAATTATACAATATGGAAGTAAAGAAAAATTAATCCTTCATGTAATGGTAATAACAACTTTAAACCCTTCACATCATGGCTGCATAATTACATATTTATGGTAAATGTGTACTGTCAGGCTTGACTTAAGAGTCGATAACGACTTAACAGTACAGTAACGTAAGTACTTTACAGCGAAAGCAAAAGTAAGTAATTACTGTTGTAAGTAACAGTAAACAAATAAAACGTTAGCCTATCTCTTACAGTAAAGTACCAGTTTACAGACAGTTGAATAACCTAATGTCCATTATCTATCTCTAACTAATTAAGATAATTAATTTACATTTTGCAAGTCTCCATAAAATGCCAAACTATGCTGTAAGCCATTTACTATAACGTACGTTACTGTACCGTAGCCTGGACAGACAGAATGCTTATCGCACGATTGTACCATTTGACTTCTAATTTTAACAACAGTCATTGAAAATCGTCTATTACTAAGTAATCGTTGAAACAAAATATTAATTTAAATAAACATACCCTATGAGTTCGTTACGTTCGTGTACGCTACCTGTCTCGTTCACTACTTTTCTCTACCGAAGAAGGAAATGTAAAACCTTTTAAACTAAATCTGTCCAATCACTGAAGTTATTGTATGTGGGCGGAAGAAGTCAAGTCCATCTTGACATGTTAGATTAACAAACCCGTATAACTCGTATTTCCCTTTTATGGAAATACGTTATAATACAGGTGGTGTACAATCGAAACCGCGTTTCATGTGAATCGGTTCATAGAAATATTTTTCCATTAGTACATTGTTCTAATTAAAAACAATGCAGTACCCCATTAATGACGGATGAGTTGCCTACAAAATGGGTTTGACCCACATTATGACGTCATATCTTCAGCTTTTATCTGATAACACACTGACATGCCTAAAAAGCTGTTGTGACCATAAAATAATATGCATGTTTTATTAAGTTGTCAAAATGAGAATGAGCCTTTTAGAAGACAAAACCGGCGTGTTCAAAATTGGTTTAGGAGTAACAAGGAAACAGACGCAGTAAAATAGAGATTGTACTAAAAAGCAATATAATCAGCAGTTACAATCAGTGCTCTGCTGAGGGCTCAACCATGAACAGTCCCTCATCCCTAATTTTGGCTTCCCTTATTCAAACAAGATGGGAGTTATACCCATAAGTCAGGTTGAAACTCAGATATGTCCACGCCCTCCAATTCATAGCTACATTCTTCTGGTCGTTTAGTCAGATGGACCCCTCCTGTGCCAGGATGTACTCATAACATGTTCATCTCTCAACCTAAATCACTTTGTTTTTGGTTGAGCTCCTCTTTTGAGCTACATAGGAAAGAAATTAAGAGCATAGATTTACAATACAGGAGTTTCCAATATGCCTCTAAAGTATACAGCATTATTACATTAGAGCAGTGTTTTATCTTCTATTAAGCACATCATATCAAAATATAATCTCAGCAATACATGCAAATTGAAAGAGCTCAACACGTCATGAAAGTTACGAGAAGGCAACTTCACCAAATACATAGTAAAAGTAAACTTTTGTAAGCCCCCTAACATGGCGATGACTACAGTTTGCAGGGGAAAAGTAAAAACTATGTAGGTCAACAATAAACTGGTGGATTTCATGGAAGAAAGTCATGAATCACAAAATGATTATCACAAGGTTTTTATTCAATAAACTATTTAAGTACTCATATATAAATGAACAGTATAATATAACAGTAATAAATCAAAATCCAAAATCCTCATAAATGTAATTCTGCCAATTTGTACCACCTCAACCGCTTTAGAAGCCAAACAAATAATTATGAATGTGTAATATGTCTAAACACCTTTCAGGTACATGCATACTTAATCCAATGAATATCAAACTGAGTCATTGAACATTGAATGCACATGAATGTGGGTGCATTTGTGTTAAGTTCAGTTGTGTTAAGTGAGTGCATGGGTCTTTATTCCCCAGCCATCAGAAGTTTTTTTGTGAGCTGGTCATTGATTTTTTTCAACTGGTTCTCAGCTCCCAGAATGCACTTGGTCTCCAACAACAGCACCGGTAAGCTTGACACCCCATACTATAAGATAAAGAGAAATATGTAATATTGAATTTTGTAATATTATGACTAGGACCAAATTTTTCCCATCCCTCCAAACTGTGCTGATCAATTTTGACCAAAATGTAATGAAGCAATTTCGTCTTCTTCCTATTTTTTTATTATTGCACTCTCCACTGTCAAGACTCACAATACTTTAATTTAGTTAATGCTGTAAAAATATCCCAGGGTACAGCTATATTTTTTTAGTGTATGCTGGCTCTTTGTGAATAAAAGTGAAATGTGTGTAATTTAAATATGTTATTCTATATTTAATACACTACTATTGCAAATATTACAATATAGCTACATTAAACTTGTTTTTGCCCGCAGTGAGAGATAATTCCCAAACCACTTTCAGAACAATGAATTGGTTAATTGATCTTATTCTTTTTATAGTATTTTAAGTTGCATCTAAAGCAAGCCACACATTCCTGTAGCCTCCATATTTTTGTGTGTACCTCTAATGTCTCTTTAGGGTGTGTACGTCTGTGTTTCTGGTAACGTCTGTTGAGGTCTGTGACGCCATGAAGCAAGGCCTGACTTTGTCTGAGATCAGTCAGTCGCTGCTCTAGCTTTGTTTCCTCCTGTTGAAGGGACCGCAGCTGCTGCTCTGCCCTTTTGGTCAAATCACATCAATAACATTAATGACACACCATATACACTGAGACAAACATTTTTTTATGAAACCACATATTTTTGTTACGATGAATAAAAATTAATAAACCTAAATTTACTTTTTCTAAAATAATACTGTTTAACTAATGTTATCAAACAGCGAACCCAAATTTAAACAACTGTAGGATTTTGGCTCAACTAGTGTTTAACCCTCCCGCTGTCCTATGGGTGAAAATGATCCAGTGCACTAGCCAGTAGCAGGCGCCAACCACTACACGGACATATGACATTCCACAGTTGGCTCCCTCTGCTGGTAGTCTGCTGAAAACCTTAGGACAGCAGGAGGGTTTTAAATGCCATTCATTTCCTGTATACATTATGTACAGTATATGTTCAAATTAAGCTGATCAGTTCCTAACCTGATCAGCTGGTACTTTGCATCCAACAACCTCTGTCTCTTCTTTTTGATTAGAGAGTCCACCTGACACATACACATATAAAGGGAGTAAGTGACAGACAGATATGTATGATGAACCAAAATTAACATAAAGGCTGTATTTTGTTGAAACTGGTTTTAATAATTACCCTGGCATTTTCTCTCCTCACACCCCTGAGTTTCACTGAAGCAGTGATCTAAAAAAAAAAAAAGACCAACTATAAGCGCTAGATCAAAATTAAATTAATAGAAAAGATCATGCTTGGAGTTGTCATTAAGTAAATACAAAAAATAAGCCTTTGATTTTAGAACAAATAAAGACTGACCTTCTCTGTGAGTTGCTGCTCAAAATTTGAAGCGAAAGAATCAATGGCCTGTCTGACTGCTGTCGAATCCACAGACTCCCTACAAACATTAACTTTCTGATTATGAATCTAATTTTAAATCGGAGAGAACTTTTTTTTCTAGCAGTATCATAGCAATATACAGATACAGTACAGATGCCAATGTTGGTGGCTGGCATACCTCAATGAAAGTAACCTATTGTTATGAGCTACACCTTTGATTCCCCTGCTATGATACCTCAGTAAATATAACATTTAAATAAATATAGGACTTTTTTTTCGTTGACTGCTTGATGCTTCCACTGGTAAAATAAGTCAATGAAAAATGATGGCTAGTTACCTGTACTCAGCACAAAGATCAAGGAATGTACTGAGCACCACATCTGACTGGGTTTCTGCCCTCTTATTTCGCTGAGCCCCAACAGCAGCTTCTGGTCTTTCAGATCCACTGCCTTGGAGGGAAAATATGGTTTTTCAAGATAGCACGTGATTTACATTATTTCTAGCTTATAGTAGTAGATCCCTGTAAGAGACCACATCCGTCATGGATTGTTACCTTGGTTATCGATATCCATCCACAGTTTTAGGATTGCTTTCAAGTACCGGTAAACAACGCACTACACTACTTTGCCTACCTAACATTTACCTGAGGAGTACTTCTTAGGCTGCTTGTTCTTGGCAGAAGCGATCTCAGATCTGCCACGAGCTGATTTTCTAACTCTCTTCTTTTTGGGACTCTGAACAAGTGAATCCAGCAACAAATAAGTCATTGAAAAAAACAACACAATGCAAACACAAGAAATAAATACAGATGACTATTCTAAGTTATCATTACCCACTGTGCATCTTCATCTGTCAAGTCCTCTGATGACGGGAGCGGTCGACGCTTTCTCGAGATGGGACTAGAATCTGAATCACTCTGTCCAACATTTATTAAAACTGTGATAAACTTCAGCACACATAAAATCACGTTGCGTCCACTTAAAGTCATGACTCACAAAACCATTAATGCAATTAACATTAATGTTAGTAATATTTGCCTTGAAAATGTTGTTTATGTCTGGATGAGGAACAGTCGGTTTCATTTAAACATTGGGGGTCTAAGGGTCCTCCCTCAAGAAATTCTCAGCTACTTTATTTCCTCCATTCTGGTGAATTATAAAGCACCAATTTGTGCCTTTTATGCAATTTATGGTAAAAATGGCTCTTTATATAAAGTGAAACATAGATGCATACCAGCTGACAATTATATAAATAAATATAATGGAATATGAAGCAGGGATTCTGTATTGTTTTCAAACCATGTTATGTCCGTGTTGTATCTAGCGCCCTCTGCTGGCATTAAAACCGTTGGTCCTTGGGTCATTTTGACCAGCGGGAGGATCAAATTCTCTTTTAGATCAACATCATTTTAATTGATTTATAAACCCCTGCCCTGGACTTAACTCATGTGTTTCAAAACATATTGTTACATAGTGTAAGTATCTGTGTTATGGGATTTCTATGTTATTTTTTCGGAATCATGTTCATGCATAATTTCAGTTTGTGCATATTCAACAAAGTTTTATGAATTCATAATGTCTCAACCATTTTGTAGAGCCAAATGCACAGTCCTACCTGTGCCTACCGCATGTTTCAATAAGACGTTGCTTAGCACTATATACATGGTTGGCCATGTATTATACAGTATGCTTGTATGCTTAACCTTCGTGATGTCCTTAAAAATATCGTATCTGATTGTGTATGATTTTGTGTGTTTTTTAATTGGCATTGCTGTGTATATAGATTTATTAATTAATTAATTATTTATGTATTTGTGTTGTTTAATGTGCCTTGTAACCCTCATGTTGTCCTTGGGTTTCTGTAGAATTTCATTTAGCACCTTCTATCTGCCACAAAGAGCTAGTGGTTTGGGTCAATTTGACCCGAAGGACATCACAAGGGATATTAACGGTATGAGAAAAACATATCCCATAATATCCTTACCTGTGTCTGTGGAGTATTGGACTTTGTCCTCTTGCCCCTCTCCTTTCCCTTACTTACAGGTCTGGCCAAAAAGATAAATGGATACAAAATGATACTAAACAATGATATTCTGAATTACAGATGTTGCAATTAGGTCATTTAGCAGATAGTTTTATTCAAACCCAGGACCTTTTGGCTGGTAGTCGACCGCCCTAACCACTAATTTATCCTTCCAGCATTTAACTTTAGTTTAACCAGAGATCAAAAACAGCACTATACCAAAGTATTGCCAATCAGAAACTAGTATAAGTGTTAATTTATATTTCAATATTCAATTCAATATTTTATATTGAATTATAACCACATTCAATTATATCTCATTAAGAACAGGTATAAAAAAAGTACATTTTCTGAAATGTTAGCTAAATGATTATAGTATTAAAACAATATAAAATCACTTTTTAAAAGTAAACTAGGCCTAATCTGTTAGCTGTAGATTTATGTATACATTTTTGTGACACCTAATTATGCATTCCATTATGATAACTAGCCAAAGTCAGCACAGGCGTGATCATACTTGACTTTATTCGTCCCACTGATACTCCTTCCCCTAGTCTTTTTCTCCTCCACTCCCTTCTTTCTGGGTAGAGCTGCTCCATGGCCATCTTCCTTGGCCCTCCTCTCTTCTGCCTCCTGAGAGATATTCAGCTCTTCCTCCACTGCAGTGCTGTGGAGAGGGTTATCTGGGCAACCCACAGGGGAGACGGTTTAAGTATTTGTGACATTCACTTCATACACCTAGCTCTGAGTGGTACAGTGTATATTGTAGGTGGAAGAGGAACACACTATAACACAGTATGGAAATCACAGGACAAAGCATGCACAAAGCACATTACCTGATGTGTAATGTTAAATAAATGTGTTCAAATCAGATCAGCATGAAACTAAGAAAGCAAAGACAGGAGTAGGCTACATTGTGTATTTGTTAACCATGATTATGTAGTTCTATCTCCAGGAAGCTAGCTCTCTCTATGGAGGACACATCGGGAGAATTCAAAATGTTCACTACTGGAGACTTCTGCAACATAGAAATGACATAGGAAAAATGTCAGTCAGTGGGGTCTACGCTACTTATAAAACCAACATGATGTGGAATCGAATTTCTTGATGTCATGTTCGACATACTTCCGATGGAACTGACTGGATTTTGGCACCTCTGCTTCTTTTTACACTGCAGAAAGAAACACCAACAGTTAAAGTAATGTAGTTAGATAAAGGAGGCTATAACTCGTTGGTCAGACAGATGGGTAAATGTAGCCCATAATTTGCACAGTACGAATATGCGTACATGCTTCCATGTGTCTGCCAGTGGTCGACTGGTGGTACGTTACAGTATACACTGAGCATTGTTTAAAAGCATGCAGAGCTACTGTACACTAGCGTACAGTACTCTTACATGTAACGTACTGTACGGGTTTATAATGAAGCACATACCTTGTCGGCGCCATTGGGGACGATAACATGAGAGTCTTTGCTGTATATCAAACATTAGCTATGCCAAGTTAAACATAATTAAAGTACACAGCACTCTATGATTTGTAAGCTCATGAACCCGACTTGATTCCCGCAAAAACTTTGTTTATGGACTGTACCATCTTAGATTATTTACAGGGAAATGTAAGATACAACACAATGCATTTCTAAGCATTAAACGGTGCAAATCAATCTATGTACTTTAATATAATCAAAATAATATTAGAATACAATTATTTACATTAAATGTACCAGTTTCAGTTAAATTATGCAAGTTAAACTAGTTCATTCCATCTTCCTACGGGGAGTGGGATGGTTCATGTTAGTACTTAAAAGTAATTGGCAAACTTATAATGTCATATGTTAAATATAGAAACTTCTACATGTATTCTAAATATTCTACAATACTACAGTTAACTGCCAGGTGACTATAAGTTGGTACCACCATGCATTCAAAAGCTGAAACAAACAAAATCCAAATAAAACCCAATTTACAGTACAGTTAACCATTAGCAGGCAATTGGTGTTTTATTGGTGTTCAACCTCAGTTTTGTTACAGAAATAGGCATATATCTTTGAATGTTGTTAAATATTGATATTTTACACACACAAAAAAAAGACTCACAGTGCAATAACAAATTATAATGGCAATTTCTGCAGAATTATAACAACATTAAATAAACCTAATTAAGAACGTAAAAATTTACAATGTCTGAAATGTTAACCAATCTTCATAGTATTAAAACAATTTAAACAACTTAAAGTAAAGTAAAACATACTTCTCATTGTTCATCCTTAGCAATAAATTAAGAAAATCACTCATAGGCAACCCTGTGAATTTTGTTCAGAATATATAAATCCACAGTGCGTGTGATGTTTAAGCTGTAAGCAGGATCTAGGCTAGTAGCACACAACTGGAAAAAGCACAGATACACAGTATAGTACATTGGCTACATCCCCTTTTCCCCCCATTCAAGTAAATTGTATGTTTGGAATTGTATGTTTGGACTGAAATCATAGTTCCTTATACTGAGGTGTGTAAATGTGTGTCTGTACAAGGTACTATGGGTTTGACTAGCCCTGAGAATGTATCTGCTACTACACAGCAGTACTGTACATATTTCCCTTTAAAAGCAGTCAGTGTTTCTGTAATAGATAAGGGAAAGTGTATTTTCTTAAAATAATTAAAGGCACTGCACGTTCAATCTGCAATACTCCTGGCCTCTGTTAAGCTGATACTGAAGGCAATTAGTTGAAATTAAAATACACATCTATTCATATGACAATGATAGGCGTCAGTTTGAAAGTGGAAAGAATGTAATTAACATCTACCCTGACTCAAGGGTAGATGTTAAAAAACTATGTTTATACCCTTGAATTATTACACACAAAAGTGGCTTCAACGGCGCATTCACAGTCTTGCTTTCCGCCTTTAATATGACTCCAGAAATGTACCTGGACTTGAAATTCTGACGTTTTCATTCATAGTGTTAAATTATGTTTTTTAGTGAGATTAAGAAGCAAAGTTGATCTGGTTCGCGAGACTACTCGATTAATCATTTTTCACCAATTATTTCTTGCATTCTTCTTTATACTTCTCCATGTATGCACACTGCTCCGTTGCATTCTTTCTACATCTAGATCCCTTTGATAGAGTTAATCTATCATAGTTTGCTCCCTCCAGTCCTTTCCCACTCTACATTTTGATGCCAGTGTAGAGTTTGTTGATCTGGGACCTGAAATGTTGTTGTAGATTGGCTCTTTTGGCCTTTAGCGTGGGAGTGAGCAGGCCATTCTGGACTGAGAACATCTCATTGTGGACATATATATACTTTACCTGCGGAGAGAGCCTTGAATAAGCACAAGCATACTCAAACACATACTCAAAATGAAAGTGAGGACATTTTTCAAATAACAGGCACTAGGTCTAAAATACACATTTGTTATGGAGCGGTAAAAAGCATACTGGCCTGTGAAATCGGTTAAATTGCCTTGTGAGACTGAGACCATTGTGATTTTACATGATGATGAATTTTTATATATATCTCCAATATTTTAAAACTATTATATCCAGAGAAATCAGTCTAGCTGGTGGTTGGGATAATGTGCTATATACCTGCAATGGCTGGATAACCAATTTAATTATCTACCTGCTCAAAGGATTTCAGACCACCTTCCTTGCCCAATCTCAGCATGTCTTTCAAGATGGCTGACCTCACATCCTGTGCACAAAAAAAAAAGTTCCTTTAACCCTCATGATGTCCTCCAGGTAAAACTGACCCAAATCACTAGCTCTTTGTGGCTAAACCTAATTCTACAGCTTACACACACAATGTGCACTGCTGGCACAGCAAGGTGTGAGTTTGAAATCTGAGTCCAACAGGAGGGTTAAAAGGCACGGAAAAAAATACAAATAAATACATAAAGAAAGAATTAATAAAGACATAAATACACACAGCGATGACAATATAAACAACCATACAATCATACACAATCAGATAGCTCCGTCTGGTGGTTCAATACTTTATTGTAAGGGCATCACGAGGGTTAAAATCAAATAACTATTTAGAATAAAAGCATCAATCAAAAGTGAGGATTGTTGGGTATTGTATATTATTTGTCTATTAATTCCATTAAATTGGTCTCCTCTATTTTGTAAATTTTGCATATATTGCAGTGTGAATAGTAGTGTACAATATAGGTCAGTCTTCCGAGCATTACCTTTGTGCCACACAGTTCCAGGTAGCTGCCCTGCAGTCCCAGAGTCGTTTTAACCCAGCTAGAGAGGAAGTCTGGGTCAGGGACCACCACTGCTACCAAACAGGCCTACACAATAAGACCATAAATGCAAACCACAGCTTGGATAAAACATTCTGCCAGTTTAAACAACTCTGTTGCTGTGTTACACAGTGTAAATGAACACTCAAACAAATTAATACCGGTTTTCATTTGTGCTTATTTGATGTCGATCGCCATGAGGACTGAAACGGTTAATAAAAAATCTGGAGTATGATACCATTCCTAGTGCTAAAGCCAAGTTCACCAAAAATCTGTGCCAGGGTGAATATGTTGGGATTATGTTAACAGAGCACGTCCACCACCCACCTGCAGACTGTCTCCATGCACAAAGACTTGTGCCAACGCATCACTCCTTGTGTAAATATTCTCAATCTTCTCTGGGGCAATATACTCGCCCTGTGCCAGCTTGAAGATGTGCTTCTTCCTGTCGATTATCTTCAGCGTGCCGTTCTGTGTGCACACAATCAATTGAATCTTCATGATATAAAAAGTAGTCTTCAAACCAAACATGTCATCCTAATGATTGGGTTCTTTGATCCCAAATGCATGGACTCACCGGCATCCATTTTCCAATGTCCCCTGTGTGGACCCATCCGTCTGCATCAATGGTGTCCTCCGTCTTCTCCGGGTCCTTCAGATAACCTTTGAATATGTTGGTGCCCTTCACGCACACCTACACAGTCACAATGAAAATATGAAAAGCCTACACTCATGCTATTAAGAGGGTAAGAACACAATCATATAGTTGGTTTATGGTGTTTCTGTACTTCTCCTTCTCCATTAGCAGCCAGGTAGTTCATCTCAGCCACATCCATCAGTTTAATGGAGTTACATGGTAGAGGAGCTCCAACGTGACCTGGTAACACAAAGGGCTCTTTAGTATAGGCAGGTAAAGGGGTGGTAAGGTTTGGATGGCAACACATGGTGGACACTCTTAACTGGTGGAACTTAAATGTAAACTCAGACTAAATGGTGAGTGTGTCACAGCTGCCACAGCTGCACATTTGTGGCCCAAATGCCAGTATTATTGTATTTATTAAGTGAGTAGGACCAAATGGTCAAAAAGAGCTTTGTCAGTGTGTGTGTATGTACAGTATGTTACCTGCACTCCAGTCCCCAGGCAAGGTCATAGTGCATCCAGCTGTACACTCAGTTTGTCCATAGCCTTCATAGAACTAGGACAGACAAACATTTTGTTATTACAGAGATAAATACAACTCAAAGAGAAAATGAGGAGATTCCAGGTAGATTTTGTTCTATTTACTGTATTAGCCTGGGGGAGTCACAAATAACATGAACTACAGAGTCCCAAACACTGCCACCTGGTGTGTGCCATCGGAAGTGCGGTGTGTGCTGGCATGTGTTAACCTGGCAGCCTAGCGCAGCTCTCAGGAAGGTGAGGACAGTAGGGGATACAGGAGCAGCTCCAGTCACCATGAGACGTACGCGGCCGCCGAGACTGGCCTGCAGAGGGCAGCAAATCACCTCTGTGAATCACACAGCAGATGTGCGACCCTCTTCTGCTGCAATCATTTTCTTGATGGAATCCATGCAATTAGTCCACCTGGGTAAAACCTAGTGCTTAAGGCTGCAGTGTGTGTACAGTACCTGGACCTTCTTAAAGATGAGTGTGTCCCATATACTGTCTCTCCTCACGATGCCACTCTTCAGATCTGCCTCCTTCCTCCTAAAGGCAAAGTCCAGAATCCATCGCTTCATTGAGGAATCAGCCTGTCCAAAGACCTACACACACAAAAGCAGCCACTGATCACCATCATAAGGAGGGGAGGGTTCTCACTTCACAGACAGCTCACTTAACAAATCACAATTGCTAATATGTAGGACATATTATGCAATCTTGCTGTCATTAAAATACATTTTGTCACTGTTATCTAGAGATAATTTTCTTACATTTCCCGTTTGCACTACAGTATGTTGGTTTGAACCACTGTAGTTCCATTTACAATGTTTCTAGATGTGTTCAGTCTGACTTTCACAATGGAAAACTTGCAAAACCTCACAATCTTTGTCATATTATGCCTTAATTAAATAGCCTAGGCCATTTGTTTTGCCTATTTAAGTTATTGTAGCCTGCTCATAGCTTACAGTAGGCTTATAACAACAATACATATATTGTATACCTATTCATATAACAACAGCAACAATAATAACAGTACAAATACAAAAATACATATAGTCTAATAACATTAATGCAAACAAATGATAATGAATAATGATATACTAAAATATAATAAGAATACGCTTTGGTATAAGTTAAGGCAAGTTTGTCCAGTGGTCTGGGTGTTGGACTCAGAGGACTCTTAACATGAAGGGTCTAGGTTCAAGTCCTAAAGTTGGGCTACCTGTAAACCTGGGCTGGGCCTAGGTTGTATTCAGTTGGATACGCTTTGTGTAGCCTAAATGATAAGAGAATGCAAGATTAGAACAAGCCCTGCATCTTCGACTGCATCTTGTGCCGTCAATAACATCGTCACCAGGAACTATGCTTCTACGACACCTCGAGAGCTGTAGTTCAAGCTACTCAATTTAACGACTATGGTTTTGGGAAACAATAGCAACAATGCTTTTGGGAAATGCACCACTGGTTAGGTACTGGGTGCATACTATATAATATTCAGTGAAATGTTAGTTGTTTTTAATGTTGCACTATTTTATACAACAGACTTGTATAATGAAGAGTAATATACTGTGTACAAAAGTTAATACTTCAACAAAGGAGAACAATTGTGATCTACAACCAGAACCTTCATTGTCTGCGAGAGAATATACCAATAAGATGGTAATGTAATCTGTGTGTAGTAGAAAATACATAACCTCCCTGCAAGTTGACAAATTATCCAGAGTTACAGACCTTGTCAAACATCCTGTTTAGAAGTCTGGGTACAACAGGGAAGATAGTAGGCTTCAGGGTCTTCACATCATCCATGAGGAGACGAATATCTCCCTGGAAATAACCAATCCTGGCACCCTGCACCAATATTATTCCCTGATGGAGAGATATTATGTGTTTAACCTCCAATCAGTACTGCACATTTTGTTATTGGGAAATACATCGATACCAGTAATGCGATCGATCGATAGATCGATAGTTACAAACACATAGACAAAGGTAAACACCACATAGTGTAGGCCAATATTTATGTATTTGTGTAGTTGTGCATTTATTTTACGTATTTGTGTATTTATTGAACTGTTTATTTGGACGTATGTGTAGATAAGGAAGCATTTCAGAAATTTTAAAACGTACACTAACAAGGTTATACAACCTCCTCGGTTATAGCCCAATAAATGTTACGCAATTTTACCATGGAAAGAAAAAGAGAACAATGGGTGCATTCATGTACAGTAATGTAAACATCAACTCCGACAGTGAGACTAAGAAGAACATACCTGCACCACTCTTTCAAACATATGAGCCAGAGGCAAGTAAGAGACATGGACGTCACTCGAATTTAATCCACAGCTGGCCTAAAATCCACAGCAACACAACACACACACACACACACACACACACACACACAAACCACAACAAAAACACAGCACATACACAGGGACACAAAAACGCAGGTGTTGTGAATGTATGTACCTCCACCACTTTCTCAAACATATGGGCCAGAGGCAGAAAAGACAACATGAGCATAGGACTACAAAAGGAGGAAGAGAGGTCACACACCATTGTGGTGCATTTACAGCAGCTCATTACAGTTCCCCTTAATGTACGTGATCCCCATAGTGAAATACAATGAGGTTGAGTGGCTTTACCAAAATTCTGGAAGATTCCCTCCTACAACGCACATCTGCCTCAATGCTTAAAAGCTCTTAGTGAGCCTCTGGCTACCCCCCCCCCCCCCCATACTTAATATATAATAATACTATAACATAATGTTAAAAATGTATTTTGGTGGGGTACATCATATTTTTCAATTAAATCTAATATGTCTGTACCACCCACCCCACTTTTTCTGTAATAATTCTTAAGTAGCTTGACTGGCATTGATAGTAGTAGCAGCAGGGCTGGTAGCAGAACATTGATCTTACCTCAGTCAAGCTGAGGAAGGCTGAACAATTGGCAACAACATTACCATGTGTCAACATGGCTCCCTTTGGGTTTCCTTAAAAAAACGGACGGACACACACACACAATGAGCAAGTATTGTAGTTTTTATTACAGTACATTAACACACTCAACCAGGTGTGTTTTGGCTGTGTATGCATGTGCATTTGTGTGTCCAGGTATTCATGTGTGTTAGTACCTGTGGTGCCACTAGTGAAGCAGATGAGAGCCATGTCTTCAGGTTTGGGGGGCTGGGGGAGGAGGAAGGGGGGTTAAAAACAGCATTGGTGAAACACTGTCCATCAACAGGTGATGTCATCAGTGATTAACAAGCTGACTGGACCAAGGTTCAAGCCAATAGTCTCTATGGTAACTCACCACAGGCTGGTAATAGTTGGCCTTGCCAATCACCTGAGGACAACATACAGAAGACATGAATGAGGGAGGGAGATTAAAAGTTACTTTGCATGACGTTCGTAACCATAGCAACAGACAGGGGTGACGGGAAAGCCCTGCCTACCTCCATCTCCTGCAGAGAGAGGATTTGAACCGCCGCCTGTCTGCCTCTGTCCAGCAGCTCTGTGCTGGGGGTCTCCATCAGAACTATGGTCCTGACAGAGTGCTCTGTGTGCTGCACGCAGTCTAACACCAGGCTGGCCTTGGCAGCCACATCACACACAATAGTGGAGATGGTGGCTACACACACACACACACACACGCACACACACTTTAAGTCCTTGCAGCGTCTCTGAATATACTAACTAGCATCTTAAACAGTGTTTGTAGATGAGGTTGCTTGTTATTGACAGAGCACTTATTGTTACTGGTGTTTACCTTTGTCTATTATGTAGGAGATGGCCTCAATTCCCAGTGTATCATACAGAGGAACTGCTACCAGAGAATATGTGTAACAGGCCAGCTCACAGATGGTCCACTGCACACACAGACACACACAATATGTTCATATTAACTTTATTTGGAAAGTACTCGGGAAAGTGATAAGACAACATTGTTTTCTACAGACCAGCTCTGAATCCCACCACAACACACAAACGCTGCTTTTTGCAGAGATAGCATATATACAGATCTTGGTTCTTCAAGTCAGTTATTAAAACATATACTGTACTGTAGAGACTTCAGATGTTATGGATTACAATAACTCTCTTTTTGGAGTAGGTTAGGTTTAGGTCACATACTGATTTTCCCTGTCAGTTCATTTAACAGTGTAAACAAACTTGTAGATTATCATCATCTATTAAATATCAAACTGTAGCTATTTTTTAAATAACTGTAGTGCTGCCTGTATGTATGTGTGTGCGTGCACACACTGTACCTCTGGTCTGTTTTGAGAGAAGATGCCGATATGGGGATGTGTGTTCTTTGTATGTCCTCTGTGGAGAAATGCTGATCCTAGGTTCTCTGCCCGCTTCAACACCTAGCTCGCATGTAACCACACAGGCACACAACGCTCTACACTCTTAATAGTTGACCAGATCAAACAGCTCCATCAATGTTCAACTGAATATCAAATAAAGGTTTAGCAGGTTAGCCCTTGTTGGCGATTTGTGGTCATACAGTACCTCTTGATAGGTCATCCACTCGTACGCCTGTTTGGGCTTCCTGGAGCCCAGACAGGGACCATTATCTGAAGGAGAAGAAAATAAGGTAAGAGAAGAAAGGACATCAGTCACAAATGTAATTATGTATGCAGGTATTTGTCATTGTAAGCATAAGCAAAAGTAGCAGCATATAAATACTGCTTGTACTTGTTTGGTGTTGGTACACAATGCAGAGAGGAACAACAGAACCAGCTTGGAATGAATGGACCGTTTGCTTGAGCCTGGCATGGGAAAGGGGTATTTCTACATGTGATATGAGGGTCCTTCAGATAGGGGTGATATGACCCAGACAGGTGCATGGGAAATGCAGGACTCCTTAATTCAGTGTAAAACATGATTGTGCCATTCTTCACAGTGCACCACACTGCACCGTACAAAGCACATCTCATAATAAGCATTTGATGCAATGTTATTTTCTGTGGTGGCTTCAGCCTACAAAGTAAACAGAATTGTCTGTTAAGGAATACAACTTTGTATAGCTTTCTAATGTAATACTGTGTGTATCGTGCTGATTTTGACACCCCAAACAAATAACTTGCTTGGTGTGGTGCTGTTAGTGACTTACTGGACACCCTGGAACCCCTGAGGAAGAACTCATACATGGTCCTGGCATCATCATAGAAGTGAGTCATGTGACCATCTCCATTCAGCAGAACTGATCGTCGTGCAAACTCTCCTCCCTGATTGGGTGGAAAGGTGAATCAAATATGCTGTCAAGTAGGACATATACATGCAGTTTCCAGACTTTGGGGTTGAACCAGGTAATGCACTCCATGTATAAACCCACACACTGTTTACATCAGGTTGCTCTTCTCAATTCCTTTTTTCAGTTCCTGAAAATGCAACTTAGAGGATGTGAGGTTTTCATAAAAACATTTGGCCTTGGGTCACTCCAACTACCCAATCATTACACAATTGGGTTATGAAGCTGCTGCCATGGTGATGGTGAGGTCATGACATCTACAAACTGGTGTCATCTGTCCTAGTTATGTGAAAGCCAGTCCTGCTATATTAGATCAGATCACAAACGTTCCTCATGCCCACTAAAGTGGTTTGTGGGTCATAAACTACACAAAACGTCATGGGGGGGTCATTGGGGTGTAGGATGGTCTAGTGGTCTGGGTGTTTGACTCCCAGCTGGAAGGTTGTAGGTTCAAGCCCCGGAGTTGCTGG